>QNGE01002019.1:71482-131769 GCA_008508345.1 Paragonimus westermani | reverse complement strand
GACTTACACAAAAGTAAACTAAAACGTCGCCAACAATACGGCAGCAATCTCTCTCACGCACTTCGACTGCTCGTTACACTATACCCCCAAAAGAAGTGATTAACAAAGGGTCAACGCCGACTGTAGCCTTGGATACCAACCTCAGCTCACTCGATTGATTCACATGTACTTGAGGAAGCTACTATATCTGCCGTGCGCTAAAACATCTGGAAATATGCACCAATGAAGGTTGTGAAGACTATGCACGAAACGCCTACGGTGACTTCAAGATTTGCTATGTCATCGGTGCTCTGTCACCCTGGAGTTGGACTGGTAAATCCGCCATAGCGTATCAACCTGAATGAAACCGATTTCAGTTCTCGAAGAATGCTTCGTGCGTGGTTGCAGAAGGTTTGTATCGTTAAGGACCGCACCTAGTGCAGAACGTGTGCAACCTTTTTGAAGGCTTTTCTTCCATGACGGGGTTTTTCTTTTGAATTTCTTTCTCAATATGAACATTGAATCAACATGAACTCACTAAACTAGAATATCTGAAACGTTACTGCCTTGCTATTACCAAATATGGTGTCAACCTTCTCCATTTTTGTGCATTTTCCTTAAACAGAACGTGGCATTTTCGTTTTGGAAACCGATTCGAGTTGAGTAGAAAGTCTCGGCTAATATTTACACGGTATTTATTCAAGGCGTTCAGAACTGCGCGACAGATCAGCTAAACCTAATTATTCCACACTGAAGTTCAGATGATTAAAGAAATAGTGAGTTGTGTCATATTTAAGACTAGTCGGCAAGTGCTGCTATAGCTGTCCAGTCCGTTAGTGAAGATTCAAACCCTATTAAAATTGCAATGCACGAATGCCACGTTCAATGCCAATTGCGTTGGTGTCGGGTTACAAAAGCTATACTCGATACTCTCATGCTGAGTACCTTGTATACAGATCACCAAATGTATTCCAACTACCCGTCAAAAGCAATGTGCATATGACTACTGACCGTGAGAATGATACTTCCGACTTGTCGGTTATAACCGTATCCATGTTTCTCTATCTGATGGGACCCAATGTGAATGAAACCTGTCATATTGAGGATGTTGGTTTGAGTTATTCATTGACAAACGTGCAGATCTGTCCGTAAATCGCGTGTTTTATTGCTTTCACTGTCACCTTGTTTCGGAGTTCAACGTGGAATTCGCCAGAAACATCTGGTTCTTTAACTCACTGTGTTGTGCGAAAATGTTTTGGACCAAAACAGTCTAGCAGTATCCAATAAGATTTTTATTATTCTACACTCAGTGGAGTTGAGTTAAAAGGAAAACTCGAAACCTCTTAAATCGGACCCTCCAAGTGACCAACATAGTTAATTTGCCGTCACAAATGCTAGTGAACAATGTATCTATAATTTCGGGGTGTTGTTTTGATGCTGTTTTGCCGCTGAATTTTGTCATAAACAATATTTTAGTGCTGATCTAAGATTACTGCGTTCGATACCGGTGATCACTTGAATACCAACTGTACAACGTTTGAGAAATTCATCATAAGACGATAGCGGAATCCTTGATATTGACCGTAACCAACGTTGTACACCCGGTTTCATTTCTAATCTGACTGATCACACGGAGACTTCCAGACTATCCATTCCCCGTTATAACCCACCTGACTGCTGAAAAGGTGAAGATCGTATAAGTTTTTAAGTTAGTTTAAGGTTACTGTCTATTATTTGCTCCCGCGTGGATGGCCCTACCGCTTGTCTGTACTTTCTACGGATTCGAAGGTCTGATTTCAGAGTGGTCGCAATTTTGTACTACAGTCACCATGATCTCATACCTCTATAATTCACTTCGTTTTAACTTGAGAGTCTTTATGTACAAAGTGAATCAATGAACGGCTAAATCGGCAGTCTCCTCATCAAGACCCGAGACTCTGGGCGTTATTCACAAAAACAATAACCCATGAAATGACTACTGCTCAACCACTTCTGTCTAAAACACCCAACTAAAACACAACCGATCATCACATGTTGACTTGAAATCATGCATCGCGAAGTATCAGCGTCGTTTTGCATTCCAGTGCACATGACAGTAACCAATGTGAATGGACACGTGATGGACCGGTTCCACTCTATAAATCCGAGCAGAAAATAGCTTCAGGTTTGTATGTAGGAACGAGCGGTTACCCATATAACTAAACCCGGAATATTCGTTCATGATCAGAGTGGCTTTCTTCCATGTGTGATCAACGGCAGCAGCCATTTCCGTTACCATCTTTTCACACTCTAACCGTGAAGATATGCATGACGATCTCAGTATAACTACTATATCTCCTTGAAGAACCGAACAATAACCAACAAGCTTCGACAGTAAAAAAAAATGACAACTAACTGTTTGTTACTCCACCTACAAGCTGAACCATCTGGACTGTTATTGCCATTCCTGCTCTCTTTTAGTATTAAAAACAAGACTGAACATGTTTGATTGTGACAGTGAACTTCAAATGTCACGCATTTCAGAAGAGCGTGAAACCAAGTTGCAGACACTGCAGTTAAGAACGGATTGCCGATCAAGCCCGTACAACCTATTTCAGAAAAGGTGAGTGCTACTAGGTTTTGATAACAAGTATTGTAAATGATCTCGTCAAGCATATCGCTCCACAACTCGTCAGCCTTTTCTACTTAAGGCCCTATATTGGCAAAGAAGCAATTTATTGAATTCTCCTGTATTCTCTAGTTCCAATTTCCTTAGTGCACTTAGTGCGAACCCCGGACACGTGTTCAATCTTCGTAGTATGTTAACTGTTAATGGTCTCACTAACGAAAGAAGAGTTGTTGCAAGATTTCAACTCTCCGTTCACTCTCGTCACTCACGAATGTGAAACATTAGGCTGTAGTTAACGCACAGACAGAAGTAACCAAAACAGCTTACTAGGGACAAGATGATGCTGTCAATTTTGAGGCAGGAAAACTGTCTGAAACAATTGTTCACTTACACACAGAGCTGCCTAATGATCATAGATCAATAACCTTAGGTTTCTGGCACGTAATAATACGCTTCTGTTCCACGTTTCCGTCATTGAGTTATCCGGAACACCAAACGTTTGGGTATATCTATACCCATTCTTAGTCGTAGACACCGATCCGTCCTGTCGCTATGATCACTACCGTAGCCGTAAGCAAACTCGTAGTTTATATGAGAAACGCAACATTTCGGCTAGATATTACTGTGAACAAGCTGACCAACCATTCCAGTTGAAAGTGACAGATGCAGTTCAGACGCAGAGTACGAGCGAGCCGAAGTACAGTGTAATTTGCAATTTACGTCAGTCATCGTATGGTCACAGTCATTAGTGCAAGTCTGCTGTGCTAGGCAAATTAGTGTTTGCACAACCCCGTTTCCGTGGAATCGTTCTCTGTAAAGCCCGATTCTGTTGTCGTCACCGATGTGTTAATTAAGACGTTCGTGGCTGATTATGTTATCAGTACACGGGGTCAAAAAATCGATCTCAACTATCTGTCAAGTATGAATGTCCTTTCGGGTTTCTCTCATCCCTCACCGATATAAATCATTCCCGCAACAGTTTCTCTAAGATGTGACATTGAATATCTTAATTTATGAACAAATTCATCGGTTCTAGGTTACTAACGTTAGGGTCCTGAACATCCATTGCTTTGTTTCACCATCTCGAAATAATCCTATAAAACCTTGGAAACAATTCCATCGTTTACCAATAAACACTGTGTTGCGTGTGTGTAACTTATCTGTCATTTCGTAGTCTTTTCTGCTTTATGAGTGGGCATTCTTACCATTAATGGTACAGCAGTATCATCATCATCTTTGTGAGTGTTATAATACATAAGTCCCAAAATAGACTGAGCTGTAAGAACAGTTAGTAAGAAGATTTCAAAACGGTCGAAAGAAAGTAGCGTGGAACAACATACAAAACAATAGCGAATTAGTAAGAGTGGAAGCTTCTCCTGTCCCTTTGACATTATACGCAATTCTTGCAACTGTTATTGCGGTTTGATCTGGTGTGGTTGTTTTTTAGACAAGAAGTACGCACAATAAAGTCGATGTTAGCTTAGGATGTCAATAATGACAACGTTTTCGCCAACGACTTTGGCTTAGTGAGTTCCCATGAAGACTGTCGAATACAATGTACTGAGTGGTTCACAACTGTGGTTAAAAGCGCCTAGATACAGAAAAAGAAAACGGAATTGTACGGAAAACAATGACATGTGAACTGTCAGTAACCAACAAGGAAACACGTTGCTTTAGCAACCTAGTACAAATGACATCAATGCACAGACAGCGTATGTGCTAATCAGATGGAATTTTAGCATTCTCACTCTAAACGCGTTGTGATATTCGTATCAACATATAACTTCCTTTGTAGTTTTGGTTATAAAATAATGGCAGAAGCCTTGGGATAGGATTGTGATAGTATACGAATAGCACACTGGTGCATTCCCAGCATTACTTCCAAAAAATAATGAGATTGGTGAAAAACAGTAAGTTTAAAATAGAAATTAAACCAGGTAACCCAATGATGCTTTACCAATAAGTAGTTTGGCAGATTCACGATTTCAGGTGGGACCCAACTGTGAAAAGCCATTACTTCGACTGGATTCAAATCAGCAACAGAAACGGCGTGCCCAAAAGCAGCAAGCGCACTACCAGCTGAGCTACGTAGTCGCAGCAGGAGCTGGGAAAATCCACATTTGTACCCTGTTATCCACCTGTCACACTGTCTCAAATGGAATCTATCAAATTATCTAAGGAACCGACTGCTACGGCAGGATTTCTCAAACAGTTTTTGTTGGAATCCACCAACGCCACTATTGAGCAGAGAAATGTTTTGCTTTGGTCATCAAGTTAATCACAATAAAGTGATTTTCACATATAGTTAGTTGAACACCTTCCTTAGTTCTCTGTCTTTTGGAATAGTCACAATTATTCCTTCACATCTAGTTGTTTGAACTTACCTGTAGCCTTTTTAAAATTGCCTCATTTGATTAGCTCAAACGCGAAGTTAGCCGCTATAACAGAAGTTAGTCAGTACTCCTCTGTGTGATAAACATCCAACAAACTGACAAGACCCCATCAGAAATGGTAAAGGGGGACAGAATCCGCATTTAAAAAGTTTATACAAGAACTCGTGATAGATTCGTCTAGGTCGCCGAAATAAATACCGTAAAGTAACTGCTGGCTACATACAGACAAAAGTCTGATTTGAAAGTTTATTTTCTTCGGAATTTTAAACAAAACCGTTAGAACACTGGTAGTCAATACGAAGTGCTTGCATTTACCAGTTTTTGTGTTCTAACGGTTTTGTTCAAAATTCTGATTATCGGAAGTTTACTTCCAGATTCAACCGGGGTTAACAAACTCATATACTCCTACTGACTTGAATAATTTAAACCATCGCTTAATCTGCCAAAAATTTGCACATTTCAACTATAATCTTAATCACGAATCCGAATGGTACTGTCGCTGCTGGGCAGGTCCACCTCTACGGTTTATAAGTAATGGCGTTTCAAGGCTATATAATGGACCTTTCAGTCATGTCGTCCGATCCAGGTTTTGCAGTAATCTCAAAATCATTATTATCATCTCGTATCCGTTTGGAGGAAAAGTTGAACTGCAGTTTATCAACGATAGTTTAGTAGGTTGTTTTCACTCTTAGCAGTTTGTTATTAAATTTATCTAGTGGTCACGGTCTTAGCTTAGTACTCTCTAACTTAGTTCGTATCTTATTGCTATAAACATTTGCTGAAACCGCGTGATGGAATCATGTGCAAGGTGCGAATTCATTAGCTATCTAACCCGTACAGTTGAGCTTATAACTGAGCGAAATTCACTGGTCTAACAAAGCAGCCACTATGGAGAGCGCACACGAGAGTGATCACGTTGGTGTCTGAGTACTTCTCATTCAATGTGGAAATGTCAGCGCTTTCCGGTTGTTTAGCCCACGGCGCACGGTGTAATATTTACCGGTTATGGTCGGAATATTGAGCAGTTATACACTACATCTTGTCAGCAGTCTTTGTCAGCTTAAAGACTATTAGAGAATATATGCGTGCATATACGCATGTTTTACGGTTAGTGAACCGTTGCTTGTGAAAGAACAGTCCATGCAACCGTAAAAACTTGTGTTTATGTTGACTCTCGCACACTTTCCATTTGTACGGGTTCTATCCATGTCGTTGGTTTGCGCTTGCGCCAAAGTAGCTTGAACCTAAAATGGAACCAAATTAATCGTAACGTTGAAACCCTCAGATTCTATGACGACAACAATAATATCCTTGTTTGAAATCAGTAGTTATAGGTGGAAGACCCTTAATTCACAAGACGGGTCTTAGAAAGTGTCCTAAATGAATCACTTACATTATAACAAAATTGCATTCAACATACACACGATGACAATGTAGGGTAGGATTAGTCCAACCCGACCCGGAGTGCACTTAAAATCAACCAGTTGTCTCCAAATTCACAAAAGTTTCCAGTGGGAATAAAGTTGATTTTGAGTGGGTTCGAATCGAAATCAGTAAACCCTTGCCTCAACTCAGCGCACGTCCTATCAGATGCAGCATAATTGAAGTAGTTCGTGTGAACTTCAGCGTTTTACGTAGTGGCCCTCGGATCAACTTGTCTTGTTATGTCGCTACTTCGAATCCATCCTGTGTCCAGATTTTTCGTATTTGTAGGTAGTTAAAGATATATCTCGACCATGCTACCTACCGGTATGTAACTTTCCAAGTTTTGTCACAATAAACTATTCTCTTCGAGTTGATGGCTGTATTGAAATAACCGATACACATCCAAATCCGTCTCAGACCGACGAGTGGTGAAGAGGCAGTTCTAAAATGCACATCATAAAAACATCATTATAACCTGAATGCAAGCCGACCGTGTAATGAACTTAACCCGTCCAGTTAACATGTTTAATACAAGCAGAGGTGGACTCAAGTATGGGTTTCGCCCAATAACGTGAAAAGTTGCCAACTTGAGTCTGGCGCATACTACCTCCATCTGATAAGTCAAAACAAGGACGGAATCAGTCATGGATTGCCAGCTTGATGAAAGACATCACGAACTACTGTAAAAAGCAGCCCTTACGGTGGTAGTCATTCTAAAATAGCAATCTGAGTTTGACTGACAAAATCCTTACTGGTAGGGTAACAAAACAATTGGTGTCAACTATTTCAGTAGCCCCGGTAAAGCAATGATGGCCTGGCAAACATAACGCCATTTTCCTTAAAAACCTTGACCGTTTTGAACCTCATTCCAAATGTTTTCCTCTTCCCAGTGAATACATTTAAATCGAAGGAGTTTGGTGTGTGCAGTATGAGTGTGCACCGCGCAGCAATTCTTGTTTAGCATTCATACTTAAATCACAGATGGAACATGTGAACTATGCCAAGTAATAGTTGAAAGTAGTCAAACAATTTGATAAGTGGATTAAAACTTTATCATTTTATCAACAGTCTATCATGGCCTCAATATATTAAGTTTGCAAAACAGTTGATTCTGTGTTGAATACACAATGGAACCGGGCTAGACAAACTGTTATACCTATCTTCACAGATAAAGTTCCCTTCTGGCAGTCGAAGGAAGACTGCACAAACTACAGTAATACGTATATTATTACAGCCAATCAATGATAACTGTAAAGTTCTACAATAACTGTCCAACTATAGGCGTGCAAGTTCATGTTCTGTTAAAAGTGAGAACCTGCCAGTTGCATTACTCTCAATGTAGTTCGGGCTAGTGTTTGCTTCCGAAGGAAATCCGAAATCATCTATTCCGCAGCAGTTTAAGAGAAAAACACTGGGAGGGGGAATTTCGTACAAAATTCACTCACAGTGGGCAATGTCTCTAAAACAACTAGCCAGTAAACGATACTTGGTTTCTGCGGCAGATAATCAAGTTAACTACAACACAATATGTACGAAAACAATCACCTCAATAGGTAAAAATCAATGAAAATCAATAGAAAGTTCACTAGCTATGCTATTGCTATCCGTTGCATTTCATCGGTTTCATATAGTGGGTTTCACTGACCAAAGGCCAGTAAGGATTGGACGTCCATACGATTTGTAGGTCAATGCACTCGGCTAGTAGATGGACAGTTCACGAAGTTAAAACCAAACCGAATCGTGTTACCTCTATATTGCTAATTCGTCATCACCATGGTGTAAATCGATTGGAACTAACATGTAAAGTTGTTTTTCTATACTCTTCTGTCGACAGTGATTTAAGTGTACCTTAATTTATAGTTATCACCTCTCGAATTGGATGCATACGATTGTTGGTTTGCATACACAGCGGATTTGTTGAATCTCTTTCACAGTTTCAGTCGTTTAGTGTCCAGACGATGTGTGGCGTCGTACAGAAACACAGAGCTAAATAATTTTACCACAAAAATATTTTTTCCAATGCGGGAAGTGTCTGTCAACCTTTACAGTAAGCTAAACAACGGTTTCAGCAGCATTTGTTGCCACTGGAGGCTGCGACGTAATTAGTAACTGTTTCCGATCATGAGACTATTGAGTGAAGGAATTGTCTGAGGTTGTTCAAGGCACATGAGGTCTGCTCAAATCCCCTAGTTGTGTATTTTGCAGACGGAATAGCCCCGATGTTCACAGTGAAGTTTGGTTTCGGCGGAAGTCCTAGTCACGATTACTAGCTAGACACGAAATTATGTACCGACAACCCAGTTGCATTCTTGCATGAAGAACGAGTGATGCATAATTTAGCCACTTTCTGAGCGCTACCTAAAGTTAGTCTAATTCCAAGAACGCGACTACTCTTATCAGTACATATTGGTAGGGTGATTTCGCAGTACTTTTACTAAGATAAGGTCATCCGCAACAATATACCTTGTATCTTTTAATCATTCTAATAACGGTTAATGATTGGTTCCAATGCATTTACGAATGGCCGTAATCACCGCTCCGTAATGAACATAGTCGTACGGTCACAACTGTCCGCTTGAACCACGACGCATAACTCTGCAAGTCATATAAAACTAACTTTTGTTAGCGTAATTGGACGGCTTTGTACAGAGATCAACCGGAGAGTGCTGTACAATTGGCTCACCAAAACCTAGTGTCCTTGCAGCATGCAGCAGGTGATTTATCGATTCCATACGAAAGTGGCTATTTGAAATGGACAAGCTAACCACACACGTTACAGAAATTCGTAAATGCTACAGCTTCTCAAACAGTTGAACTAGACGAGTTTCCTTCATTAAGTGCTCATTGAGAACTTGAACTAAGAGTCTTTTACCACCGAACGATCGAGGCAAATCACCCCCACCCTCTTGCAAATGGAACGCTCCATAGAGGTACGCGAAGGAGCAGTCACAAATCGGTACACAGCGACATTTTGTTCAGGTGGTGTTTACCTAGTATATGCTAACGAAGTGTGTACTGCCAACAGGCAAACGCGACGGCAATGAACCGCTGAATTATTGTTATTTAAGTTGTATGTAATTAAATATGGCATCTAAATTTCAGGCAAACCTACACAGTAGACGTTGTAGTTTGAATACCTATTACTAGCGGTAGATTAGACTCAATCAGCACCTCCTTGAAAGTTTCATCTTACTCGCCCCTTTCAATTTAGTCGGACTCGACCGACGGCTTTCTTGCCGAAATCAACTTGTACCAACCAAGTACTGAACATGATTCTAATGCATTTCAGCTTCTAAGGGAGCAAATTGAGTGCACAAGTGGTCTTCATCAGTGCTTGGGTCGACGGTGATTGGCAAAAATATGTAAATGTCAACTATGTGTTTTTCGAGACGGTTCCTAAGGAATTGAGCATTTTCGGTTAACCTCTGTTGAAGAAAGTCACAGATCCAAAAATCTTCTGAATACGGTCAGTACATGTATTTTTTTATGACGCGTCATCTTTGAGTGTTGTAGTCCTGAATAGGGCGTCGACCGTATTCGTGGCACATGGAGGTACAACTAAATTTGAAGTGACCAATGTTCGCGTGATGAATTCGTTTCATACACAATCTCGTTAAAATACTCAGGGCAACCAAAATTACAAAAGTAAGTTTAATGGAAACGAAAATATTTACCCTTAGTTGATCTATTTCAGGTTGGTTTGGACAGGCGTAATTTGCAGTCGTTAGTGAATGTCATAAAACATTCCATATTTTGCACTCCACACCACGCTTTGAAACGTATCTGGTCGGTCAACATTCAGTTAGCCTAGACCCGCTACTGGATGAAGCTAATTGCCCCGCGCAGTAAGATCACAAAGTACAACCAAGAAAACCTGGTCAAACGCAACTACGGCTTGCCAGTCTTGTTAATAACCGTTTTGAGCTCCCAAAAAGACTAACTTTAAGCTTGCTTCGATTTTCTCAACCAAACTGAGGCAAGTTTTTTTAAAGCACTATTGCCCTCCCTTCTCTGTTCTAACTTCTTACCCGTTTGTTCTCCTTTCTAATTGTTACACAAGTATGGTTCCAAACCGAAGATGAAATGACTTTTTTGTGTGAACCTTTATGCAGACTCAAGGTTAAAACGTTTTTAACGATTTAGGATAATCCATTCAATGAAAGATAATCGACCGTTCCAATAATGCTGATTCTGACGGTTGAATTAATGGGACTAGTTATCAAACTCGAAAAAGTGTCAGAGAAGCTGACCATATGACTGGAATGTATACGATGCTACCAAAGAAATTACAATGAAAATGCTTTCTTAAAATCGACTGTGAATTAAATCAAAGTATTAAATAAGGAAAGGCATTCGAAATACAGCAACGAGGAACGACTCCTTTAAATAACCACCAGCAAACGGAAGGTAAGTTCATTAAAACAACCCAGATGCTGGTGGAGGCGAGAGTGTCTCAATCAATACCAACCAGGAGAGTTTTGTAAATGGAGAAAGACATTTGGAAAAAAGGAAGAAAACAGACACACTTTCTGAGTACCACCACGGTACAGAGTTTGTCATACCTGTTCACTCCGTGTAGCAAAAGGCGAACGAAATCAAATTCAGGACCGACATTCTACAAGCAAACTAAACATGCTTCAACTAATTCACCACTCGATAATGCGCTAAACATCGAAATTCAGTTGTATCAAACAAACTCAGAACATCTCACAATCGACGTTTTTCAACTCAATAAATCCGAGAAACTGCTTGACAAAATGGATACAATAAAAACGACGTTGATGATAAATCTGAATTTTTGTACAAAACGCAGTTTTGAAGTTCCAGCTCATACACTGAAGAAATGAAACAGCTGACAGATACGCTGGCTGATACCCTTAGGAATTGACTTGTTTGCTAAACATTAATGAAAAAATTACCGTGATGTAACAAAAACCGTTCGTTATAGACTGGTCATCATTAACGAATTTGCAGTTACATCTCACCTGGTAGATGCTCGCGTTTGATACCTCCGAAATTTTATTCTTCAGTGGTACTTCTATTTAGTCACCATGTGAAGTTTCGTCCGTTTCTGCCCATTTCGTCGATACTTCATTATTTTACTGACCTTTTGCTTGTCATTCATTGCTTGTTGGACTGATCTCCTGTTGAGCATACCCCATGGTTACTCCACGACAATCTACAAAATGATAGAATCCGTACATATCTCTAGTTTGGTCCCACATCACAAAAGTTACCTTTTATCCTAAATTCTTGTTTGTTGCTTCACACTTCTTACCGTTATAGGGTGTAAAAGCTTTGTGAGTCGAGCAACAGAAAGCCGAGCGGGGAACCGGTGCTAACAGTTTACATAGTGTTCACTGATGATCATCACATAACATGGTCTGCAACAGACATGCGTTCAAATGCACATGTTTTGATTTTTATCTCGTGTTTCAGCCTCTGTGTTAAAAATAGTCGACGATTTACTCCGAAATCTAGGCGGTAATCTCCTTTCTACTGTTAATAGCGTATGCGGACGTCAGTACTGACCAACTGTCTATTCGGCATGTTGAGTGGCAATAGGTCTGCAGTTGACACACTTATCTATCAGCATCAATTTCGTACAGTCAAAATTACATACGTCAAGCTAGACGGCGTACAATATCTTATTCAAAACGGCTGCACAAATGAAACAAAGATTTGATAGATTCCATGTTAAAAATTACTGTTCCTCCTAGCTACTATCATCAGAAGCTTGTCCACCTTTTAGTTCTCATCCTGGAAATAAGAGTTCAAACAAAAGTATGAAGCAACTAAATTCCTTGTTTCCGACGGTATCAAATGAAGTTAATTTCTTCTGAAAATGTTTCATGTGTGAATGTTGAAGCAAGTGAGAAAATTCTAACAATGTCAATGAGGTAAGGGGAAGTCTATGACTGTGGTTGTTACAACCGTTACGTGTTCTGTGATGGGTTGATAAAAACACTACCTTGTGATCAGATCTAAAAAATCTTGGGCAACTGTACACTTTGACAGGCAGCACTTGATAACACGTTTTTAGTTTACTGATGAGTGGTCGGGGATTTGATAGTTCGGTCTTGCCTAATCTGAGGTCAATGGCGCAGTGGTCAACACGGATGCCTCATGATTGGAATGTCCGGAGTTCAAATCCCGGTCGTGACAAGAATATGCACTACTGACGAGCCTTAATGAAAGCGAAACTCGAGTCTAGTGCTGGTTTTCGAAAGAGGTTGGCTGGAAAGTCTATCTGAACGCGAAGGCTGCGATCAAATGCGAGTGATGGTCAACTTGAAAACATTTTTTAATCTTGAATTCATCTCATTTTTTGACAATAGCGTTTATAAAGTAATTTGAAAGTAAATTACTCTGTCGAACCATTTGTCATTTACAACCCACAGGACAGTGGATATGGAAGGCTGTTTAACGAAAATGTTGTTGGATTTTGTTTAGTGATGGTTTTCAAAATTTTGCTTGTTGACTGTTCCTGACTAATGTCAAAGTTGAGTATGCGGGGAGTTTGGCTGCATTCGACTGTCTCTCAACCGATAGTTCTCTTCCCTCAGGATATAATCCAACTTTGCCTAAAAGTTCTGGTTTGTCCACTTTTCTTTACTACCTGAACTGGAACTCAATGAAAACTTGCTTATGTCTTTCATCGATTTTCTCTGTCATTCAATTAATAGCTAGTTTATGGTCTCATATATGATGTGACCTTATTCAGCAATCATTCGCCTGAAACCAATATTTGGTATTTCATGTCTGATCCGTATTGTTTCCGAAATTGATTGCTCTGTTGACTATGGAATGGATTGTCGTATAGTTAAATACCTTAGCTGTGCAATGCCGTATGTGTGTATGTGAAGTACTGCGTATCTGGATTCATTCGACTGTCTACTCATCGATGTAATCAGACTGATTGTTGATTATGCAAAGGGACAGATTTGAATCTACGCACTCAAATAAGAGTAAGTATCCTAATTCAAGCTGTCGAATCTCAATTGAACATATTTATAGCCAAGAAATTTAATTGTTCACATACTCATGAATTACTAAGTTATTACACAGGGGGGAAGGCATTGGCTTATACGCTTCTGTCCCAGTGTTGGTCCAAGGAAATTGTGGTAAGTGCTTGTGTTTGAGAGCAGTTAACCGGAGTATCGGCTATACGCCTAGCGGATTAATTAATCAGTTTGTGAACCAGAACTACATACCTGTTGTCAGTCGTCTAAAACACTAAACTGCCAAAATGTATGAATTGTCTTTGTCATCAGTATGCTGAAACTTACTTGCACAAAACATTATAAAATTGATTATAACCAGAGCTCTCAGATACTTAGGTTTGCGCTTCTTCCGGGAGACTATTAGCTGTGCTTTTCACATTCGCAACTCAGAATCCTTCCGACAAACCACATCAGACTAGTAAGGAGGCTTGTTCCGCACTATTCTTGTTTAGGAATACCTTTTACTTCAATATTTGTTCTGGTTTCCTTGATTTTTCCAAACCTTCTTCTACCCGAAGTTTACTGTCGGGCTCAAATCTCACATCCTTTTGGGAGAGATTTTGTTTACGCATTGTCACATTGACCTCCGACGGTTCTGGAAGATTGTGATGTGATAAGTGCCAAAAGAAGCTTATCCAATTTGATAGTTCAGGATGGCTCATCTTTATTTCCACAGGAGGTCATCTTTTCTCCCGTATCTATTGTTCCTTTAGCAATAACGTCCGTAATCAGAGCTTAATGAATTAAAAGAGCAAAACTCTACTGAAAAAAGCCCCAAAGCACTTTATCAAACCTAAAGGTGATCAAATGAGCATTGATTCCAAAGAGTTTGGTGCAGAAATTATTATGAAATTAACGAAAAATACTCTGTCCAAAATGCGCATTTTTTGTAGTGCTTGCTGAGTGTTAACTAACCTGTCTATCAATTAGAGCTTATTAACGTACTGAACTATAAGATAAACATTGTCGATTGATTCAACTAATTGAAACTTTATTCATTATTAAAAGCTGCGCGATTCAAAAAACGTGCTCAGTCTTCAGAAGCATATTTAGTAAATGGAACCATGCGCAGAATATGTTGGAACGTGTTCATTCAAAAAGAATTTGTAGAAAACCTGAAAATGCGCCTAATCAAAATCGTTCACGCTTGTGGACACTAGTGAAAGGTCACAATTCCAGTTACTTATATGAGGACTCCATAATTGCGTATGAAACCTTTGGCGTCAGTTTCAACGTAACTACCACAACATATTTTTCATTTGACAGCCACTACAGGTTTGCGGATCCCATAAAGCCGTGACTCAAGCCAGTTGAAACCTATATTTAGTGGCTAGTAGTGGAATCCGATTGACAGATAGTGAATAAAGTTGTCGAACGTCTCAAACTGTTTGATGGTGGTGTCCATCTATTTGGTGGGAGAGTAGATCATCGTGTCTTTGCTGTCACCAAGAGAAAGATTCTATGCATACTTAGACTGTGGACTCTACTTCTAGAACGGAAAGCGTCATCATAGTAACAGTAACTGAGAAACTCTCAGTTTCCGAGTCTCGACCTAATCACATCATTTGAGTTCTCTGCTTTCCTGTCCCGCTAACCCTAATTTTAGTGGATTTCGAAGGGACCGAATTTTACGGCCGACTTCCAAAAGTTGTGGACTGTTATCACAGCTTCCAAGAAGGTTGCTGTATTTGACGTACAAGCAACACTCCAATTATTGTTCTGGAAGACCCTTTTTGTGGACTAACAGACCCGTAGACCGTGTTACAATAGCAGCTTGGAATTTGCTAATCCGGCTCAAACTCACCATTGTTACATCTGTGTTTCTCGACAGAGATGTCCGTTAGGCGAGTGCAGAATGCAGTGAGCACATAATTCCGCCTTTTTGCAATACTAGCACAGAAGCAACCTCTCAGAAAGTGATCAGTAAAACTTGTGACTTATCCGTGTGGATGGAAAGTTTTGGAAATTGGTGTAAGCAGTGTGAACACAAGTCATATTTGGCTGTTTGGTAGAAAAAGCAACAATCTGATATTCTGGTACTTTCAGGATAAGTGGGACATGGTTTCATAAGAAAAAACAGGTCACTAATGAATTGATTGTGTTTTTCATGTAAAATTTCAAATTTTCCGCTCTTTCTGTCAACCTCAAAGCTTACTGGACTAATTAGGTCGAGGGCTGTGGTCAAATTCTACTCCAGCGTCGAGATGAGAAAATGCGCCGCGGCCTGCAACATTCTGATGCCGCAATGCACAACTGGATTTCGTAGAGAAGCGGAACACAAGTTTAGACACTCAGGACGTCTGTTGATGCTGAGTTGCTTTGAAAACAGTGGATGAGGGTTTTTCCCGGCTTTCTAACAGATACCATAAATTACTGATGAGTAGTCGGGGATTTGGTTTATTTTCANAACTCGAGTTTAGTGCTTGTTTTCGAAAGAGGCTGGCTGCAAAGTCTATCTGAATGCGAAGGCTGCGATCAAATATGAGTGATGGTCAACTTGAAGATACCATAAACGCGCACTAGTGAATACACTATTCACATGCGCGAGATGAATCTTATGGAAGAGTCTTAAGGAGGAATTAGACCAGACCACGTCTGTACAACAATCTACTGAGTACCCGTAAAGGTTCATATAAAGGCATAGTAAATCGAAACCACCTTCCGAACAGGTGGTCACTGTGAGAACAAAGAAGGTTTATATAGAACTGCCTTCTGAAGACGATTATAGCATGCAACAGACAACTCAAAGGCTAGCGAATTCGATCAAACGAACATCCAACGCAGAGAAACTCTGTATTGGCTCGGACCCAGAAACTGCCTGCCCCTTCGGCCAAAGCATATCAGCCCGTGGGTGTCACCTGGCATTGCGTCTACAAATTTACACGTAACTGCAAAGAAAGTTACATTGACAGAACGGAGAGGTGCTTGATCTCCAGAATGAAGGAACATTTGCCTAAATGGGTACAGAAGTCTGTCTTACAAAAGAACGACAATTCCGTTGAAACACACGATCAACCAGCGTCCGCAGTCGCAAAATACACCCTGACCACTTGCCAAGTTATCGACGCGGCTTGTGCATTCAGAATCCTATTACGTCACTCCGATCCAAGGTTCCTGAGGTTTGCTGAGGCGGTCGCAATCAGTCGACTGAAGCTGACCCTGTGTGTTCAAGACTAATTCCTCGTGAACTTGACCCTGCGTGGACTTAGTGTCCCTTCCTAACCCACCGATTGTCTATCCACCCCACTCCCTCTAACCATTCGTTATAAAAACCATTACATGTCATTATAAATTTGATACTAACGAGTCAGTACGAAATGCTTGTGTCTCTCAGTGTTCGTTTTCTAACTGTTTGGTTCAAATTTGTGCTGCTGGCAAAAACGTCACGGTGGTTTCTGTTGTTATTTTACTATTGTGAATCCCCTGATCAACTTCTGCACACTCTTCCTGAGCACAGCTTAATCCTGAAGGAAATAAATTACTGACGTGTGATGTAGGAATAGCTGTACTGGTTTACAGTTAACGGACAGGAAGTAAGATTGCATATTCACATTCCCAATACGTGCTTCATCTTTTATTCAGGTTTAAGTATGTATAGTTTTTCATGAGTTTTCTCCACAACTATTAGTTGGTCCGCACTCCGAGCTATGGGTTGCAGATTAGAAATATTTTATTCAAGCAAACAGAATTTTCATCCTTACTCATGAGAAGTAAAAATGAACACATGTCAGTTACTTTGCGGTGTCTTTCCCTTGAAATATCTGAAACAAATCCCCATAAGATTGTCTATTCACAAACCCGGAACTCCGAATATGTCTGCACTTACAGCCGTGAATTTTTGAAACCAGTATTATTTTTTCTTGTTTCGCTCCACCCCTTTCTCAGTTTATAACGTTTAGTAAGTTATTTCTTTACCGTCAACGCAACCATTGGACATAGACACATCAGTGTATTTTGTCCTTTGGGATATTGTGACAAAAGTTGTAATGGGTATGCATAACATGAAGTGAAGAGATGACGTCAACCTTCTACGATCGTTCACTTTTTTGTGCATACACAATGAGTGAAGAATGTTGGTGTGAGACTTGATCTGATGACATACCGGCTGGCGGCTGATGTGGTCAATTCTCTATGAGCATCGCGTTGGACACGGCAAGCAATACGGGTGGTTTTGGGTGTGGGTGATTAGTCGGGACTTTGGATAGTGAAAATTAAGGCGTAAATAGCTGTTCACAACTTTCTTATCAGTGAGGACTCTTTAGTCCGTCCCCATCAAACATGGGTGTCACACGACAACACTCCTTGTTTGGGCACAACACTAGTGTTTATCCTTATCGAGAACAGATGTTGGACTCCGGTTTACGTTCGCATGATGCGACCATTTTTACAACAGCATCAGTGACTGTACACTGAACATTTGCCGAGTTATCAAATCTGAACGTTCAGACACATTTACTTGCAACTAATGCTCTGGCTGTCCGGATATCCAGGAAAACGACATTCTAACTGTGCTATTAAAACTATTCGTTGACTCAAGGTCGTATCCTGTTAGACAAGTTGAAACCACAGAATTCTTCATTGTTGGGTACTATGAAGTCAGTGTGCTAGCAGTCAACGTATTCACCGCACATGGACTGTTCTAGGGTTCAGAACAGAACAGTGACAAGGTCACGCGCTGCTGATAAACCCTGAGCAGAACGCAATTCGAATTCGTAGTGCTGCTTCTTGAAAAAGACTGGCTGACAGTGAATGCTGCGAACAGCTACTAGGGGTGTTCAAGCTACAAGTAGTTTTGTCTGGAAAAACACTTACTGGTTGAGCAGACACAATAGACTCCATGGTCACTTCAATATCATTACCTCTACACGAATCGACTGCTCCGATAGATGTACGTGTTTTGCTGCTCTAACATAGCGGTCAAGAGAATATCACTATATAGAATTATAATGTATTCTGGTGCAATATAAGCACTCATACCAAATATCAATAGAAATCGTTGTCAGCTTTACCAGTCAACAGCGTTTCATTTGAGAAAGGGGACGAAAATAAGTCACTGTTTAGCTCAGTTGATTGTGGTCCAAATGAAAACTATGCTGGACCAAAGATTCAATGAAGACTTTGCACTAAAAGTAGATCATAGTGTAGATGAGCACAACTGTTTGAGCACAATTGATTGTTTACGCTCACAGAAAGCAACCCTCCTGAGATTAATTGTCACTGCGGACGTCAAGTCGGTGGGACTGCCGAGACGCTTCTAGAAAGTTTTGTACAATAGAAGCAACTGTTCCACGAACAGTCGTTCGTGATGTCTGCTTCAAGTGAACCATAATGCGAAATGGAGTAACAGCTGACAGTTAATATTAGTTTCCTAAGTGCAGCGCACTTAGATAGTAGTGCTTATGTGCAGTCTTGTGGTGGTTGCAGGTTACAGGCTAGTCGTTCTTAAACGAAAACAAGTCGTGGTCAGGTGTCCAGTGGCTGGAGTGACAGGACTACAGGCAACCTGGAGTGTTCCACCTATCTTTTTGTAACTGGTCCAACAAGTGTCAAACAGGCGAGTCCTCCGTGACTTGAACCTCAAGAGAACGGAGGCCAACTGACACCTGTCTCTCTCGCATAACCTAGCCAATTGCTTTACGTGTTGCCACCTATAAAAGTGAATGCAGTCCCAAATACGGGGAAGTTTTAACCGTATCCACAGTTCCTGACCCTCCATTTCTACTGTGTCAAGGTTAACGTTGTGCCCGAGCAGGTCCACTGCCTGGCGCGAGTTTGACTAGTATAAGTCTCCTAGACGCACACTAGATATGCTCTATGAAAACATCACTGCATAGCTTGGCGGGTGCAAACACAGTGGCTTTCAAAAAGGGTCCGAAACGTTTCACTTGCAACTTGTCGAAAGTTGGCCAATCAGCATGTTTGTAAATTGCCCAGCAAATAACTGGTCCTTACTTATTAAAACACATATATTGGCCATGACTGAATTTCTACAGTTCGTTATCTCTTAAAAAATTTATTTCCATAACATTACATCCGCAAAATCTTGTGAAGTGTTAACATTTTGTTTATTCCTGACTGCCTTAGGCTTGAAAAACAGTCCGTGTACATCAGCCATAAAGAGAAAAACAGTGAATGGGCACTCATACATTTCTACTAAGCACACTAAAAGCAGGACCATGGTAAACTGATTGGCTGTCTGAGCTGCGGTTTTGTACATGAAACCGGGTCTACTAGCCGGTTTCGTTGGGATAAACGAAGCCCACTCGAAGGCCAATAAATTATAACTGCCATCACTGGTAAAAACGGACCACACTGTTATCAAGACGTGCTTGGCAGGACAGGACACTTTACTTCAAGCGACAGATTCATCAGTTGGAACTTTCTGTCATCAGCTGTTTTTATTTTCTTCAGGATAGACCATCTCGGTAGGATTACCCCGGGCAATGAAGTTTGGAACCCACTGACGCTACTGCTGAAATCGGGGCCGCATTGCCCAAAATGTGGTATAGCGGATTTCATCAGTTGCACGAGTTCCGGATGTAAAAATTTCACTTTCAACTGGATTCGGAACGGAGACGGGGACCGCTTGCTCTTACTTGAATGCTCTCCACCAATTGAGTTACGAAACTACAAAGTCTTAGGTATGACTACCACTGAGACGGGGGTTGATCTGTTCTGTCTGTGTCATGGTCACCTTAGCAACAAGTGGACTGTCACAAACGTGAAGGTACAACAGCCAAATGGATAAAGTTCACGCTAATATCAAACTGGTCCTTTAATGGTTCACAACAAGTGCGGCGGAATAGCCGCATACGTAGTAACTGGGGCACAATGGAATTTGTGCTTGATATCACTCTTATCCTAGTCGTTTTTAAACTGCAAAAATGAAATTAGTTATTTCGTTTGAACCCATGATTATTTAGGGGAAACTATTTGCAAGTTACCTATTCCTAAAAATCTCTCATCTTGCTTGCTGCGTACCAGATATCCACATGTGTTTGTCAGTATGAAATATGATTTGAATAAACTATGTTTGTGCATAACTGGTTAAAGGCGATCAAAGCAGCGATGATTGCTTCAGATTATTCCACAGCGGACTGGACGCTGCGTATACCGTCTGCACGCTTACTGGCAAGTTCATTCTGAAGTTGTAAGCTTCTATTAGAGTCATTTTCGTTAAATCAGGACTGGTTCGAATCAACTGTGTTGAGAAATCTGAAACACTGAGTTCCATTGATCGAATTCATCAACGTGGGAACAAAACCAAATTTCACAAATCGTTAACATTGCGTCCGTTTTCGTCGGTCGCGAACACAATTGTTATTAATTATAGTAATAATGAAGTGCCTAGCAAAGGCGTGCGACGAAAAGAGCAGCAATTAAAAATGACTTATTGACAAAATCATGGTCAATTCCACGACGACCATACTGACTATATCAGAAACTTTTCTGTCCAGAGAAGTGCCCGATTAGGTTTGCTCCCTTGAATGTCAACTACACAACGCGTGGTGTAACGAATAACGATGTGGAGTGGCCAGCACCTTCAGCTTTCATCGTTTGCTCTGAAGACATACAAGGAAACTCTGAACCAGGTAACCAGAGGAATACGTGCTGATGACAGTATCACCAAGGGAAAAATGTCAAAAAACGTTTCGTTGGTCAGTGATTATCCGGAAGAGTTTGTGGAAATTCAGTGCAAGTCACAGGTGACCAAAATTCGAATTACGACTGCCTTCAGGAAGGAAAGTTGGCTGAATTTCACTTCCAGTGATTATCTGGTAGCGGATGTAGGCAAAGGGCTACGATCAACCCTGAATCGTACCTGCCCATCTACCGGATTGTGGCTGCTGTTCTCCACTCACACTACTATGCTCCATGTTCCCAATCGCAACCCAACGGACCGTTCTGTCTTTAATCTAACTTAACAGGCCACATGCAGTCATGGTGACAAGCATACTGGTAAGACGGACCGGAGGTTACGACCAAACGAATACTAGAAACGTTTACGCAATAAACACCAGCAAATCCGTGGGTAGGCCAAGCACACCTTGGTTACAGGTCACTTGATCGACTCATTAACGTTGCTCACTGTGTTGTTGCACCATCGAAAACTGAAGTGGTTGGTTGTCACGGGACCTGTTGATTAGACAAAGTCGACCACAAACGATGCTGACGCTGTCAGTATCGTTGCTGTGGCATCGACTCTGATTTTTCAATGTGCTTCGTGTCTAATTACACCTGCAATTAATTAGTGAGGTTGTGAATGCGTCTGACTGGATAAGATAGTTAAGAATGGAACCAAACTGATCGATTCTGACAAAAAACGGGACGCTGCCAGTGTACCTTATATGGAATACGTTGGGGAGAGCGTTATGAGCATATAACGGTTTATTCACATCATGGTGTTAGCCGATATAGCAGTGTAGGTCGCTGAACAATAGTTTAACCTACAGAGTTGAAAAATAGCAATCTGTCTCGTGGAACACGGTAACTATTTCATCGATTGATTACTCACATCACCGACAGGAAAGGGTTGAATGTGGCGTCCTTTTAGTAGAAGGCCATGTTCATTGTTTGTTGTTGTTGTACATGTTTCCGAGGACGGGGTGAAAGAGAACCAAAAATCTTGAAACAGACCACAGTAGACGGAAACAGAAAAATTCGGAACAAAGTATTCCACGGTGATAAAACATTGAGACGGCAAGCGATTTTGTTTGTTCTATACGAAAACGGACCTAGACATTTTTCGTGTTGGTTTGGTCAGTTGCAATACATTTGTGTTGAGCTCTTTGTTGCCACAATTTTCTAGCATACTAAATAAAAGGATCCAGATAGCAAATGCAACATCATCTCTGTCGCTGACTTCAGTTTACGACCACGGTCATGAACGCGGTCCGAGCGAAAACAGCGGTAAGTGAACAGAAGCCCAGCAGAGTTAAGTTACGAAAATGCAGAATACAGGAGTGAAGATGGACAACTGCGAACATCGCATTTTCAAAAACTTTTTTATGTATAATGCACTTTTTGGACGTACACGTGCACTGATGGGTAATTAGTTGATTGGCTTAATACATCTGCAGTCCCGACTGTTGATTGGACAACTTTCTTACGTTGTGGATTTGAAAGTAATCTGACATTTGGTTGGTTTCCCTTGAGCAACACTCGCGCCTGATTACAGCTCACGCGCTCAAGTGCACAGTTTACCTAGTCTTTTCGAAAAGAATTGAGGGGATTTAACAGACAGTAACCAGGTCTTCACTCAATACGGTCTCGTATACTGCTCACTACCCACAAACGAAAGTTCGGTCATACCTACGATGTCAACGGCGCGCAGGTCAAGGTGGGTGTTTCAGAAACGCGTAGTAAAACGTCATATCCCGACTGTGATGGAGATGTATACAACTGATAGAATTTGACAAAACACACACCGGAGGTAAGTACGGAAGAGGCCGGGCAGAAGGCGTTCAGTTCAACTAAGAATATATCGCTTGTTGGATGAACGAAAAGTCATACAACCCAGTACATACTGAGAAACTTAATATTTTCTGTCTAAACACGCCACTGTTGCTCCTTCTTCAGTGACCATCAGTTCAGTCACTCAATTGTCGGTGTCTCCAGTGAGATTTTCGCATCATGTCATCTACGGTGTCACCAATGTTTTCTTAGTGAAGCGTGGAGGTCTATGCAGCTATGAGACACTTGAACTTATCGAATCAACAATAGGTGGTAGACTAACTCTGGTCCAAGAACAAAGTTAATGCAGCTGAGGGCCGGGAGCCATGAATATGATTTTTCCGGACTGAAAATACTTTCATGGATGGTGGGTCAACGACTGTTAGATAGTTATTTAAATATCACAATACATCCACTGCGCAGGTCTCGCATGGCTGACTGATGCCAAAACAACGTTATCACGGCTATTAGGACGTTCTTCATTGGCTATCGGCGTGCGGTTGTGATCTCTCGGTACAAAAATTATAACGCGCCATGGTCCGAAAACAGCCGTCCCGGTAGCTGCGATAATCAGAAGCCACCACTGTCAAGCCAGATTTTTAGTAGTTGGGCACAAAACTGCGAACCGTTGTCAGCAAGAAAAATTTGGCGCCGGACCGTTTTACTCTCAATATGATAAGTATGTTTTCATTTAATCCCCATCCACGAAAGTACTCATCTGCACTCTGGTGACAAAATTCTGGGGAAAACTGAACCAGCACTACAAGCTGACCATGAATGATTATAGGTAGTCGTGATTGTAAGGTCTCCATACGGAGCAAGTGTTACTATCGGGCTGGACCCGGATATTGCTCACTGTTTCTAGTGAGGAATCAAAGCACATTTCATACTGTGACCAGAATGATGAATTTTACGGGTGAACTGGGCATACTGTCTCAGACAAAGCAACGGAGCTCTGTTAAGAGATGCTGATTGTACTATTTTGTCGTGTTGTCATATTCGATTTACGCATCCTTGTGCACAAGTGTATGAAACTATCCTCCGAGTATCCCGTCAGTAGTAGACTGGGATATATACCCCGCGATAGGTACAGATAGACCAGAGGAAAATTATACCAGAGAATATCTTATAACACACGCATAGTCAACATCAGTTTCGAGCGAACAAGCAAACGTTCAGGAACGGTGACCAACATTTCTGTCTCCAGTCAACTGTGGACGGTTGCCAGAAGTTAACGTCACCCAGACAATCTAGGAAGATAATTGCCAGTTGTAAGAAGGAACACTGACACAGCTGATCATAAGACTGTCAGAACTGTCAGCAATGAGCCCATTATGCTTCCTCGTTAGCCATTGTTCTCCAAACAAAGAGGAGACTATATCAATCATCAGTGTCACAATTGTGGCAGTTAACAACTGTACACAGTTCATTTCTTAATATGTTAAAAGTTAGGGCAAACAAAACTTGTGTTGCTGCACCTGAATGTATGAACTCTGCGTAATGTGCAGGTGGCGGAGCCACGAAATAAGAAAACACACGACCTCTGCAAGATTCTGCAGAACAGAGGTGGTTATCTTGTAGCGTCACTGTGTGTATCACTGTAATATTACTTCATCACCTGACAATAGTGAACGCAATATTCGTTTCATTATTCGCATCGTTCATGGGGTCAGATTGGACAAACACTTCTGCCACTGTTTTCTTGACAGCTTAAATCAATTCTCTAAACCACCAGCCGGAATTTTTAATTAAACTGATATTAAATGAACACACCTTGGTCCTCCTCTATAAAGTTGTTCAATAATTTGTCATCTGATAATTCGAACAGTTACTTTTTACTGCGTTCCGTTGGCGGTCTCCTTCAAAAGTTTACCGATACATCTCAGTGTAAGCAACTTAACCTGATGAGCACTGGGTTCTCGGTAGTGAGATGACGATTCACTAAGGCTAAGCCGTAAGAACTTGTTTTTCACTGTTAGTTCCAAAAGAAAGAACCCATTCACCACTATCTGTTGTGAAATGAATCGAAAATTTAGAAAAAGAAATGCTTGCCAAATAACTGTATTTAAAGAGAGCGCCTAATTAAAAGTGCTGCTGGTCGACTGTGCTTAGTCATGAATAGAAGTTAAATGATTTAGATTGTTTCAAATTGAGTACTACTCACCCTTGATCGCGATCACAGCACACAGATAGGCCTTTTGGTGAGCCTTTTTCACAAATGAAGCGTGCATTCGAGGTTCACTCTTGCTAAAGTCCACCATTGGTTTCTATCCTCGTCTGAACTGGCGTTCGCACCCCCCGATCATCGTGCTTATAAGACCATTGTGTTAACCATAAGACCAGTAAATTCACGATAGCCATGACTGGAAGATCGTGTTCAAACATTCAACCGTAACCCTGTGTTAACAGTGCTCAGCCCGCCCGAAAGTTTCGGAAGGACAATAAACAGAGTCGTTATATCAAATCCAGTCGAACAATCGCTGATCAAAGCTTTCTAGTTAGATTGAAGTCACTGTCTTCATTGAACCAAAGAAGCACGGGTTGAGTCATGCACACAAGTACGAGGATTTGGATTGTCTAAAATTTGTAACCTGAAACTCTGCAAATTAATCGCTTACAATCGATATGGAGCGATTACTACCTAACCTACCATACACTGAAGCTGTTGTATATCCTTATTCCTTACTATATTGCAAGTTGCACAATTGTTCACAGTTACTGCCTTCTTACGGATCTTTCAACCCGTTAAGTAAAGAAACTCTATACTCAAAGTATGTACGATTTTCCACAAAGACGTTGAGCAACGCGTAGCGATAAACCAATGATCCCAACTATTCAAAACAAGATTGGATCGCAATGCCACGGTACTATTGAACAAATTATCAAAGTGAATATTCAGACAACCTCAACAGTTTCGATCGACAGATTGTTTTCAGGCAATGGGTTACAATTTGTTGCTGAACGGGCTAAGCATGAACTATAATCACATAATAAGGCATTCATACCCAAAAGAGCTCTTCCGAGCAGTCAGCAGGTTCAAAACAATGGGGATGAGCTGAGCTCCAAAAAAGGGGGTGCACGCACCACTCATTCGAACTTACCAACCGACGTAATGTGCACAGAAGTGGTTGCAACAACCGGTCGGGTTGCCATGGTCTTGATTACATAATAACTGGTGTGCCTGTATGTGTGTCTAGTCCCTGTGTGTCGTTAAATATTTGTTGTATATAACTGGCATGTTTTACGTTTGCGACTGATGAGAGTAAATGAAATGTTAACATATCGCAATATATGTCTTGTTTCTGCTCTGATGAAGTGGTTAAAGAGAACTCAGTGTTTCAAAAGTACAATGACCGACCACTGGCTATTCGCACAACTATTAAATTGACGTGACAAAACAAAATCGTCTAGGTCAAGGTCCAATTAACGTCCAATTAACGTCCAGAGACAGGGGAGGTTGAATGCAGAGGGGTGAATATTTAAGGGAATTGGGTTGGGTCGGATTTTCACGATTGTAGTTCAAAAATATGATACAAAGTAGGCACTTGTGGAAGCTTGCTAGTAGTGTAAGTTCTTGTCAAGACTAGAACCAGAACTCCGGTCAAGCTTTCATGAGGCAACCATGTTGACCACTGTGTCACTGATCTCATATTAGGCACGACTGAATTATTATATGCAAACACTCAGTCACACAGAGAATGTGAATAGTACTGTTAAACTATTTAACCTGAATTTTCGTGTATAACAGAGATTCGTGCACATGTCCGCGTGTCCATGGTCTTCAACTTGGGAGGGCGTGGTGTTCATGTTTGGACACATCTAATTTCCGTCAATGTTAATATCACAGGTCAACAGGTCATTAGGTTGACAATCTTGTCTGTTCAGACAATCTTCGCACTGTTCTTTATCAAAAGGTGACCAGAAAAACTAGTAACCTAACATAGCAAATATTAATAATGTACAGGTTCTCGCATTTGCAACCACCGACGTTGGTAACCAAACAAAATAAACGATGCGAACGTCGAGAAGCACAATTTGCGTGTCCTAGTTAGGGCAGTCACTAGCACGCACCCAAGTATAACAATCGATGTCCACGTTTTTGAAAAAAAAACGATAAAGTGTTAAGTAAACTACTGTCACAAACTACTTTTTTCCGTTCTGATACAACTTTGTCAGTTTGTTCATGCCGAACCTGTTGATTACTCCGTGTCTTACCAACCACTCAGCCTAATCGTTATCAACTTCACAGTAATATAACAATACTGTAATTAGCTAACGCCGGCTCCTACTATCTGCATGACAATAAAATAGTCTCATTCCACCTGCAAACTTTAGCTTTTTCGATTTGGAGCATGTAGTATTGGATAACAACCCGGTGAACCAGGTGTACACCGTTCCAGACAGCAGGTTACTCAAGAGGCACGACTAGGAATCCCTTTCAGAGAACGTAAAAACATCATCATACATATTTCTGACTGTAGATTTGGACGCACTAGCCCATATCCCGAGCTCAAATGCACTATCACGTTCACTGTCTCACCTAAGAAGGTTTACGGCTACCACGATAATCTCAACTGTATGAGCACTACATAAGCAGGTTTACAAAAATGGTAGGGATGTTTGGAGAACTCTGATATTTCAGTGCTGCACTGAAAATCTATCACGTGAGGTACAGACTAGTGCACTTTGAGTACGTTTGAAAAGTGTGAAATCTGAGAAGTGGTGGAATCGAGAACCTCAGCATCGTTCAATTTTATTTACTAGTGACTCAAACGGGATCCCATCTATTCACTCCTCCCGGTTCAGTATGAATTAATTTCATGTAGCTCGAGTGTGACTCATCAGATTGTAGTCACCACGTTAACCAGCATCATCAATTTCCAAACCAGGCTACTTAGAGTTCACAGCCAGACCTGATAAATATCAATCATCGCACATAACATCTGAACCGTAAGATTTATAATGCCAGGCTAGTGTTGTGTTTTATGTACTCATTACTGGTTGTATCCGCCAAGACGTTTGCACCACTGTTCACGTAATGAAACAGGTGGTAGTGATAGAGCTGTCACCGTTGCAAACATCCTGCATAATTCCGCCTAATTTCTCTGAGATCCCCTGCTTTAAATCGCCGCATATTCACTTGGTAGATGATGTTACGAACGCTTATAACTTCCACTTATAGGTACCAAGTTCGGCAAACCTGGAAGGTTATTGCAAAAGCTTACGGAGACTCAGTCGCCTGTATGCGTTTGTGCACAAGTGCGGTTTAGGAACGTATGCGAGACAAGTGCCGATTAGACAGCGTTGTTGACCTAGACCTAAGCGTGCAGCGATCTTGTCCAAAACCAGGTCATCACATCTGCATACGCATACCCTTGTTCGGTCGGTCAGTGAGCCAAACAACGCGTGTGAATGACCACCGGCGGAACGCCTAGTGAATGACTTGCCAGCGAAGACAACAGAAGTTTAAATGTTTAGACATAAGTACTGCGCCATTCACGCTTGTTGAAACCTTAGCGTGAACAAACTGGTCACTGCATGTTGCAGGCTGTTGTGCGTGTAGAAGGTCCTCAGTCTATTCATGCTTGTATTTACGTGAAACTGTAAGGAAATCATGGAAAATGACCTAGTTTCTTATAGTCCCAGTATCTCCCATTATATTATGGTTAGTCATCGAACACATTTCTAATACGCTGTCCATCCGTGAAGCTGCAATCTACTTTGAAACTTAGTCCAGGCTCACCACAACTTTTAAATTTTTGCTGACTAAAGGGAACTGACGGCTTCTTCTGTTCTGGGAGCGTAACCTCCTTACAGATCAAATCGAATACCTTCTGTTAGCAATTGTTCTGCAGCTTTCGGCTCCAAGGACAGAGAAGGCTGATAACAAAACAACAGGTGTGTAAGTGCGTTCAAGTGATCATATGAAATGGGGGTAGTTAGTTGTAATTTACGTACAAATTTCATACGATTAAGATCGACAGTGACAGTTATTTTCGGTGGTCTTCATGAATGTTCTAGAGACCGCTGACCAGTAAAACCGATTCTTGGCATACACAACATTCTGTCTAAGCGTACAGGTTAGTAGAGATAGTGGACTTAATCAAAACATTTAGTAAAAAGAACAGAAAACGAGTTAATAAATATATTAAGTTCAGTACGCAACTGACGGGAGCGAACGTAGCCATCGGGTTTCTGGAACAATGCATAAATCATTCAAAATTCCCGAAACAGTACTGGACCATTCTTAGACGAAATCGCATTAACGTCACGAGAACTTCACTACAACGTCTAGCTCTAAACGAAAAGGACACGTGGGTGAGCAGAGTATATGACCTGGATCACAAACGGACGGTCGCTGAGGGGATACTGACACAGATTATGGCCGAAAAACGAGAAAAGAAGACATTGAAGCTGTGAAGGCAACTCAACCCAATCAAACCCAGGGTCGAATTTCCAAGAAATCCTGAGCGGTACGTACATAATTTCTCTTCTTTGCTCTTAGATAAAGTTGCTCTCGAGGTATTATCGCTAGGACCGAAATTCTGTTGTCCTAAGAATAGATTTAGACAGTTAGACTTAGAAACCCAATTTGGAAACCTTTATGATCAATTGAGTGATCTTCAACCATCATCAGCTGTTAATGTTGAGATGCTCAAAGTAACCCTAGTTCAGTCTTGCTATCAGTATCTGACCCGAAAATCAACGGTTAAAAACCTACTAACGAGAGAGCATTTAGCTTCACTGAAATCCCTAAGACAGAATGAGAATATAATAATCTCCAGACCTGACAAAGGCGTCGGGATCGTCATCTTAGATAAAGCCGATTAGTTGAGTAAAACGAATGCACTATTGGGAGATAAAACCAAATTTGTTAGCATACAAAATGAGAAGGACAAAACAACAGTTATTGAGAAGTCACTAACAAAAGCACTTAGATGTATGAAGCAGAAAGGGCCTGATAGATGCTGCAACTTTTGAAAGAATTAGACCAGTAGGCACTGTGATTCCTAGTCTCTACGGGTTACCCAGGGTACATAAGAACGGTGTGCCGATTTTAGATATGCGCAATTCTCCGTACCATGCAATGGCAAAATGGCTTGCCACGCTGTTAGAGTCAGTTAGGAAAAAGCAAGCCAGTCACAGATTGAGAGATACCTTCGAATTTGTTGAAACATTAAAGCATCTGAACGTATTAGGCAAGCGTTTATTCTCACTTGACGTCACATCTCTCTTCACTAAAATCCCACTCAATGAAACGATTGAGTTTCTCGGACAGTATATTGAAAGTAATAATATCAATGTGGGAATACCAGTAGAAGAATTAAAGCAGTTACTATATCGCTGCACACATAACATTCAGTTTAAGTTCTCTGGCAAGTTATACCGTCAAAAGGACCGAGTAGCAATGGGGTCGCCACTAGGCCCATTGTTGGCTGATATCTTTGTGGCAAAGTTAGAGTGTAGCTCATTAACAGATCAAATAAAATCGGTCACCCTTTACAAGCGTTATGTAGACGATATCGTCTGTGTGGCAGATGAATCTAAAAGCCTTAGCGAGGTACTGACTCATTTCAACTTTGTGCAGAAGAATCTTCGTTTCACCCCGGAACCGGAATCATCCGCAGGTATAGCGTTCCTAGACGTGCTCATGTCCCGTCGCGAGGATGGCATGACACAACGGAAGGTGTATCGTAAGGCAACCTAGACGGGTCAGTATACAAACTTCAATAGTTTTGTACCACGAAAACAAAAGAGAAACCTAATTCGATGTCTGATAGATAGGGCCACGAAAATATGTTCGAGCGACAGCATCGAAGAGGAAAGACAGTTAATATTTAATGCACTCGCTGAAACTGGCTATCCGGAGCAATTTATTCATAAAAAATATGTTAACAAGCGCTAAGATAGATAAACCACAAACTGCAGACAAAAAGTCTGTTTATATTTCCTTGCCCTTCAAGGGTGATGGTGTCGCTGAAACCGTAACCAAGAAGCTTGGTGTAGCAATCAATAAGATGTATTTCGCAGCTCAACTACACGTTCAGTTTGTCTCCACACCACTATTGCGCTCCCAGTTGAAAGATATATTGCCTGTTCATGCCGCCTCTTTTTGTGTTTACCGTTTCGTTTGTTCCTGTGGAACAAGCTACATAGGCTGCACAACAGATCGATTATCCGAACGCATTCGGGAGCACCAACCGCTGTGGTTGACGCGAGGAACGACAAGGCCCTGTTCGTCTGCGGTCGCCACGCATTTGATCGAGTCAAATCATCTGATCAATCAGACCGAATCGTTCAAGCCAATCTACCGAATATGTGGGATACAATCGAAACAGGTCAAAGGTCGTATACTGTCAATTGCATAGGCCGTCGCAATTCGCCTATACTCACCACCACTGTGCGCTCAAAAACGACTAATCAAAACGTTGAATCTTCCATGGCCGTGTATGCAAACCCAGGATAAAATGACTGCGTAGATGTGACGCGTCCCTCTGAGACTTCGTACAACTCACGTGGCCAGTGTTACGTAACTAAGTCTCATGACTCAAACCTGACAAAAAAAACTGTTGACTGACATCTTTCGCTTTAGTGATGTTATCTACCACCCCCATCTAACCCATATAAATGTTGTATTTAGCCTGATGATGAAACACCGAAAATGAGCTTGTTCGCTACGCATTTCTTCTCATGACTAAACCGGGCATATTCACAGTAATGAAACAAACCAAATCCTATTCAGTGAAGAGCTGTACAACCAGAACAATGGTGTGGCAAGAGGTGTAGCAGCATTCTTGCAAAGTACACATGTACTTATGCCTAAAATTAAAGCCAAAACATCTCGCAACAACATCAGCAACAATAGCAGGCGGTATGTTGACGACATAGTTTGTTAGACTAAGACTGGTGCCAAAACGAGGATCATATCAACCCGATTCAGGTGTGTAACTCTTAATATTGAGTTTACCATAGGATGAAAAGAAAACAGTGGTTTATTGTTTATCAATGCAAAGTTATTCTATGTTGTCCTGTGGATTGATGCGCCCAGAAGTCCACCTCTATATCAAGAGACAGGGAGTGACTAGTACACACTTTCTCATAAATTTAGCTCTTCGAAATATAAGAGGAACTTGGCCTGCGGAATACCCCGTAGGACTAACTTCAGTCTGTTCGAGACAGCCTCATTAAATATAACGGTCCCATGATTCCCAGATGAAAACACATACCCCAATCCAACCCATAATAAAGTCGAGGTGGTGCAGAAAAACCTCACTTTTATGAGACTATTGCAAAAGGTCGAAGTTGCCAATCGGGCTGTCAGTCGCTAACATTCGTATGAAACTGAGATTCATAAGAAGTCAGTTGTGCGAACAGATGAGATTGCCTACTCTGATGCAACAGTGATCGCACCACTCCACGTCACTGCGAGAGCTTGCACAAGTTTTCCTCGTCCTTCTATGTTTAATCTCCCATCTACTGGGGTCAAGCCGTGTATGACGGTCGAACCGCGAGGCACCTGGCGGAGGAACTGTACTTAAAAAACTATGAAGTGGCTTCATGACGACTCAAAATGACCTGTTTCTAACGTGACCGGCTTCCACCTACTAAATACTGGCTGGAAGTAAAATTAGGAGAAACATTTCGGATTATTTAGAAGACTCGCCAAGTCTTTCTCAGAGAAAGCAGAATACAATGGAGTCTATTGTCCAGGTAAGCGTGCACAGAACCACTACCCGTAAACTCTCAACATCTTCTGATCAATATTCTCCGCAGAAAACATCTTACATATCCAAACTTCCTAAACTTTACCTGACTGTATGAAATGGATCCTGCCTTCATGAAAATTCGATAACATGAGATTGTATTACTGATAATTAGTGTGGCAGATTTATGATTTTAGATGAGACCCAGCCGAAGCCCTGACTTTTCACAGTTGGGTCTCATCTAAAAACATGAGATTGGTTGAACCACGTTGCGTGTTGTATCAAGAAGAAAGTCGTTGAGATTTGAAATGAATGTCAACAAAACACTTCTTTTGGCTGATGGTAAAAGGTGTACAAGTAAAAATACGTTGCCTCGCTGAGGACCGGCCATTTAATTCCCAGCACAGAAAATAACAAAGTTCATTAATTCTGTTCATCTAGAAACAGTATGTGACAGCTGATCGTGTGCTTGTTAATAAACATATTCGTGTAGGCATCATCCAGGGTAAGTGGAGATGAATGCGACATCCGATTGTTGTGACCACACAAAGAGGATTGGTCTGCATGGTCGTCTGAAGATGGACACGGATTACATGATACGTAGAATAGACTATCACGCTGGCTAAAACCACAGGGCACCCGCGTGTAACCTTCACTAGAGCTGATGTGCACTACATCAGTTGCGGAATCACTCGCACACCCTTCGCTCCGTGTGGACCTGAATGAATAAGGTCCGTAGGCGTGTGAGTAGAGGTGTTTTTGATCTAGCTGGTCAATATTGGCTAGCTGGATGGTAGGTTTGTGTGACAGTGAAATCCTTATGCGTCGGAGACAAAAAATGAAGACTCTATTGGTAAGATCGAAGCTGGCGAGGAAACTATTAATGCCATTAAGGCAAGGAGTGGTTCAATAGATGAGTACAAATTAGTGTCAATTGGACAGAAGGGGAAAGAAGAAAAATGTAAATCTGGACTGAACCAAACAAGCCTTCAGAGAAGAAACAGCTGAAGACCACCATGACCAAGGTTTCTGGAAAATAGAACAGGTAATTCTCCGAATGACTAGGGGTGGCTGGTTGAGATGAGTAAAAGAAATCTAAGTGCTCCTGTCCTACTCGTCAGTTCGCCGTTACTGGTGTGTTGAGTAAATTAATGACTTACCAATCAGAGACAACCACCGCATTTTCGGTCGCATTCGCTGCAACATTGTATGGTCATATCACCACGATTAGTAACATTTTAGACCATTTGTGTACAGCAAACTTGAAACCAAAATCAAACAACTGTCATTCATTGAACTTTCGGACGCCCGTCCGGTGTGAATTTCTCTAGACGCTTCGGTTCAAGGCTACTTCCACCCAAAATCTAAAACTACCATTACAACGCGAAAGGTTTACCAGTGTTGGTAGCCGAACTAAACATGAATATCGTGGCCAGCCACTGTAGTTCTCCTACGCTGTGAGAAAATAGATCACTGCTGTCTGAAAGCAGTAGTATGTATACGGTCTAATTACGTAACTGACGCTCGTTCGGTTCGTACTACACAAGACGGGCCGGTTCAAGGTTAAGACCCTCTAAGATTTACAACCGCCAGTAAAACGCGAAACACTTATTTGGATAACATCTTAGTATTGCAGCTTTTGATCATCAGGATTTCGCTTACCTGCTTATAGCTTCTCAAAGTACAGCTGTCTCGAAACCCGCTTGTCAACTATCTGACAAACGTGTCTCAATAAACCAAGTTGATTAAATATCAGCATAGCTTCAACCCTGTCCTCGTATGCTTGACAAAGTACCTCAGTGTTCATAACCATATCCGATCACCGACGAATCTATGATAATGCGAGTGAAAACAGCACAGATATTTCACATTTTTCTGATACAGCATCCAAGTTTAGCTGCTGTACAACAACGTGTATAGCACCAATTCCTGGCAGCCAATTGGATTTCTCTTTATCCTTAGGATGCGGTTTTTCCACACACATCTTTTACGATGTCCGAAGGCACCGATGAGGTTTAGACGAATTCCTCTGTGGTTTACGCATCTTCATAGGTGGTTCTTTGATCATCACGTCCGCGTTAATAAACCGGATGAAATCGCCGTTCTCTAGAAATATTTTTGGTCGATTGTCGTCTAAGGTGGCTTATGTTACACATGTTTATAATTGACATAGTCGGTCAGCGGGTAAGGCTTCCTTGTCTTGTTAATCCCATATCGCAACCAAGAGTCAGAACCATGAGGCAGATTGTTAGTTAAGAAAAAAGGACCTCTTGTGACTCAGGTTCTAGAGTGGTGAAAATTTTACTGTTAACCTGATTACAGTCCGGCACAACTGTACAATGTCTTCACAAATCAACAATCATAGAAATGGTGTCCTCGACCGAAAGTTTGTAGCAGGTGAGCTCCTAGATGATTCCTCATACTCAACAACTCATGCTTCTGCACTGGTCACATAGAATATTTATTAATAACTACCCTTGATTGTGCAACTGTGTCACATTGATCATCTAATTCCCATTATCATGCCATGCGCGGACTGACTGACGTGTATTGTTCCTTCCTAACTTTGTGGGTGTGTCATATGAGAAAAAAGCTTCGGAGGCGAACAGATATGGCATATAAGTGGTAACGAAAAAACAGCCGTCAAACGCATCCATGTTAGTCACAAAAGATGCTTGAGAACAGGGTACAATAGCGACTTCAACAGTCTATGTGAAACTAAGACTGACGTTGCACTTGTGGAATGGTAATTCTGATCAACGGTTTGAACTTCACCAAAAATCAGTTCATAATTCTGGCTGACATCAACTAAGCCATTAACACCAATAGCGAATTTGGTCGCATGCATAAACTCACTGGGTGTGGATGGTTAGATGATGTTTAGTTGCCTATCTACCAATTCAAAGAAACGATCCCCAGCCTCCCCATTGTGAACGATCCACTGACCGCGGAATTCGAAGTATTGGTGTCAACGGATGAATGTTCGCCTCCCCAATGCTTACCTGACACGTCGATTACATAGAAGGTGGACAAAAACAACCCGAATATCATAAATGCGAGCAGCAAGTTGCATCAGCGCAACAAGAACTCACCACTGGTTGTTGTGACAAAGAGTTTGATAATCCCACATTTCTTGTGGCGTACTGAAAGTAGACAGCAGATCCCAATTTCTTAGGTTCGTTCCCAACCGGATTCAAAAACCGTGAAAGCACTTCTCATGGATCAGCCTGCACACTTTACCACAAAGCCTGTGAAGCCTAGCCATTACAACTAAATTCGATAACCAACCAACAAGACGGAGGTTGTCTCCCACAACAAACTCTGACCTGATGAGTAGTTGGGGATTTGGTTTATTTTCAAGTTGAACAGCACTCAACTGATCATTGCTCCCAAGCGAAAGTGGTTGAGTGTTCAGATTTGATAATTCGGCTATGCCTAATGTGAAGTCAATGGCGCGGTAGTCATCACGGTTGCCTCATCATGGAATGGCCGGAGTTCAAATTCCGGACGTGACAAGGATATCCACTACTGACGAACTCTAATGAGAACGAAACTCAAGTCTAATGCTTGTTTTCGAAAGAGGTTGACTGGAAATTCTATCTGAATGCTAAGACTACGATCAGATGTGAATGATGTTCAACTTGAAAAACTCTGACTTATAGAATTTGTCAGTGCAATCCCATCCTCGTAACTTTCAGTATGCCCTCTGAATAGTTCGCCCACTCCGGAGTTAGCAGTCACTTCGAATTCTTCCCCTGAGTGTCACCAACCCTCCACCTGCTCTGAACCCGTGGGACCAATCTTCACACACTCCACTGACCTTCACACAATAACTGCAGACATGGTTAATGTTACACAAATTCAGCTCTTCGCCAACACTTCTGAGTCTCACGAACTTCTACTTTTCTCTTTCACGCCCACACAGCGCTGCACTCAACCACCGTGTATATCACCACTGACTCAACAGGTTACCTCTACAGACTAGCTGCCGAATACTTCTCTAGTCATGAGGACCATAATCTCAGTCGCGCGACCCAGATCCACTCCAACGCTACCACCACATGCCACCATGTATCACTACAACCCTCAACGCGCAGCCGCGCCTATTCGTCCTACCATGCAAGCCACCTATGTGGCACCTGCACTTCATTATATACAGATTCGTCCTTTCCCCATGGCTACTCTGAGATACGACAACTCTAAGAGACAAATCTTGCATTAGACGATTTTCTCCAGCTACCGGTAAGTCAACGGGCGCAACAACCGTGCAAACGCTACAACCACCAAAGTCCCAAAAACACAATGGCCGTAGACGGGAATGCATATCGAGTGCATCATCCGCTGAGAAACTCACTGAATTGCTTTAGCTTTATTGCGTATATTGATGCTATCCAAACACCGCGAGGCATTAGTAGACGCTCCAGGAACAAGAGAGTCATCACTGGACTGGCACAACGACTCGACGGCAATTGAGACTCCTATCCCCTCTACGACTCAACAGACCAATAACCACACTCCACCCCCCAGTTTACAAAACAAAACATTGAGCATCACCCCTCGTTGAACATCCACGAGACTTCTTCAGTGCCGCCATCCTATTACCAACGTCAATAAATGCTCTGTTATTCACGCCAACCCTAATTATCCTTCCGTTACAAAACGTAGACGTTCCTCCTCGACAGCCGCTTCACATCTACAGGGTTGGGTACGATTTAACTGTAAGCGGCTTCAATTAATTCTGCACAGCCTTGTAACTGTTGCTGATAAAAACCAGAATGCAAACGACTAGATGTTCACACAATTATCACCCGTTTGAGCAAGTTAGCATCGGGAACTTCACTCTACTTATGGTCACCAACTGAATCAACAACTAAACTGGATATGGAACATGAAAGCCTCAACTACATGACACCCGCAAGCACAGCAAAGGCGCAAATAAACATTCCGCGACAAAAATGTCGGACCAATTCAGTTGCAAGAATCTTCAAAACTTTCCAAAAAGAACTGTAAATGTGTTGGCGCCACCATCCTTGAAAGGAGGTGGAGAAAATGCGCACTTCCAATCTGCCCCCAATTTTCATGGCCTTGCCCAACACCCGACAGCCCCAGGAAAAGTGAGCACGTGCGTGAAGAGCAATATTTTTCACGCCTTCCCCTAGATAAATTCTTCTATCAGAGCATCTATCTAAAATTTTGACATAACCAGTATGAAGGTAGTCTCATGATCAGTGATTAGCTACACCACCTTGAAAATTCTGCGTCACTTTGAAATCGATCTCCATGACCGGATCTCTTCAAGAAAATTTTTTAAATGAATGACTTTTCACATTTTTTTGAATGAACGTGTAGAGTAATAAGTGCTCTTGCGTCCAATTCCCGATATCCTCTAGCTTTCGCGGTAAACATTCTTTTGTCCAATCTTTCTCTTGTTAGTCAGTATGGTCATTTAAATGTATTTAGTTGCGTCCTCTCTGACTCCATCAATAGGTCCGCTTCTGCGTAAGTGATCATATAACTACTTTCCCGTCTTGCATTTCTTGAAATTCAAAACTTTTCTTTTGCAGTTTAGTGGAAAGCAACTCAAGCAGACCAATTCTCCCCTCGCATTCTTTATGGTTATCGGTAAACCTATCTCAAGGTTACATGATTCACATATTTCTTTTGAATCTCTAAACTTCTGCTAACTCCCTGGTATACTCAGATGGCACAAATTATCTACATACATTCGCCCATTCGAAAGATTTCTTGACAGTTCGTCTAAGCAGCTTTAAACGAGCCTGTTCGAACTAGAACCGTCCCCAACCTCAAGGAAAACACTCCGCATACACATTTCTCCTGAAGGACAGCCAAAGACTGCTGTGCTGAACATTGCCCGCATATCATTATCAGCGGCCTGATTCCCTCCTCAGTGTTAAGCTCAGCTTCGGAAGCGCTGGCTGAGTGATAACTGAATAAGAAATCTTCCAACATTATTGGATTAAAACACGTGCCCGTAGAGGTTACTGTGGCTAAATCAGGATCACAAACACAGATACAGTTTTTGACTCCGCACCTAATCCACCCCATAAATCAACTGGCACCGGGGATGGTGCACAAGATCGCCGTCAAATTACGGCATACAACATTCAAACAGGACACTCGCAAATTTTTCTGGCTATTTGAGTACACGACAAATCCATTCTGTCACACCCCTATAAGAGCTGTCAAACTATGGGTACCATAACTTCAATCGCATTCACCTTTTAAAGGGAGATTGTGGTCAAATCAACAGCTGTTCTCACCAAATGTCTCCGTTTAATGATTCCTGATGACAAACTTCAGGTAACTCCTTCACCACTCTACTTCGCCTCACACACGTGGTCGTCTGCAGTAGAGGAGATTCGGATTAAGCTAGAAAGGATTCTCTTTGGAATGTCTATCATACTGCAGGTCCGTCATCCAGCTTCAATGTCACCAGTTTACAAGTGACTCTTCACACCCCCTACGTTTTTTTATTCAGCTGCGCTCTGACATAATACTCATTCAGTATGATCGCTCCAGAATAACCCAAGTACCACTTGGGGAAAAGTGACGAATCAGTCCCGCTCTCACTGCAGTCATGCCTCATTACTAAATACGTTAGCAGCTGACGCAAAAGGTGTTAAGCTTGAAATAAGGTCCCTTCAAAGTAGAACTATATGCCACTTTGACTGCTCATACAAGAATGGCGGCCGGAAATCAGTGACAGTATATCTTAATATGGTTTGCACGACCGCAGAAAGTATATATGCTTCTGGAAATATGCAATTGTTAAGACAATCACATACTAGTCCTAAGTGTTTCCATCAAAAAACTCCCTACCAAGAGAAGTTAACTAGCGAAAAACAAAACCACAGATAGTTGCACATTATACAGCGATGCGTTACCTACAACTCGGCTGAAACCGTATCACAACGATAAGGAAAATTTATCTTAACAACGCCGCTAAGCAATGATACACTGCAAAACAATCCAAGTCTCGCAAAAAACCTGACGTCCGGAGGTGTTGAAGACAATCTAAATTATAACGATCAGACGATTGATCAATAAGTCACAAAATTAGTCGTAATAGTTCGACGGTGGACGAATGAATACAACCTGTAGGGGTTTCCGAAGCCGTCAAACTCGCTTACTCTGAGTCTTATGTCTGCATGTAAACAAATTTCAGAAGTCTTCCGAATAAACTAACCTTTGAGTGGCATTGACAGGCCCTCCTTGGGAATTCCATGTCACATCCACTTTCCCAAGTTGCGTGGCGAAGCAGCAGATACCGTCAAACATATTAGACCATTCCTCCCCGAACAGACACCACTGGTTGTAAGCTGTCTGGTTTTTCGGTTAGGGATGATGTATAGTGCATTCTATTTTAATAAGTCTCTATGTCACGAAGGTGTTATGATTTAAAACGCGAAGAAATCGTTTGTACGTTCATTTACATTTTCATAATGGTAACAGTTTAGAGCCGTTTTCGTATTGCCAGCACTCAGTCCAGTCATTCGTTGTGAGTCAAGCTTTGTTACACTTATCAGGTAAAGTTTGCTGGCTCTCATTCTGCTGGAGGTAGGCGTTGCCAGCTTGTTATCTTAATGAGTCGCGGTAGTCGACAGGCTATGCCCAAGGGAAAAATAACCTTTGCCGCGTCTTCACACTGGGACGAATAGGCATCAAGTTGCGCGTACAAACAGCATGGCTTGTACTAGTGTGGGTAGTGTCGGTTAATGCAGGTGTCTGTGGATTGCGCATCGTAGAACGACACTCAGTTGTGCGCATGTGTTAGTTTACTCAAAGGTGACAGTTCCTGTATCCCGTCCATGCCTTCCGATCTGATTTGAGTGGCTCAAGTGGCGGCCAAATCACGGCAGATATAACTTTCCTTGAGTGTCACTGTTCGCTCCGAACACGATCGAAAGTTACTGGCGGGTAAATTCAGAAACGGAAAACTCTGAGACCAACCACACAAGAGTGTTGATAACAACAGGCCAGCGAGTTACACAGTACAGTCGTACTGTTCCGAAAGCAATGAATACAGATAAGAAAAGCGGTACAACTTTAGCGATCAATAAATCGGCGCTGTTCAACGAATTATTCATCACCCCACACTAATAGACAGGGCGGAATGGTAACCGTCAGTTTTGGGAAATAGCGTAATGAGTTGTCTTTTTAAAATGCCTCTCCTCAGTGGGTTTTCCATACCCAGAGGGGAGGGCTGCTGTGTGCTATTTGACTGGCCGACCAATTTCGCCACGCGCACTACGTCAAGTAAGTTATTTATTTCGCCTTCATGGTCTTTAGTCACATAATCACTATAGCAAAAGGAACGTAGGCAAAAATCGATTTGAACTTTTATATAAATTAAGCATCCCTCTGTAGTTGACGGGCTTATTCAAGCAGTCAACTTGAGCCATCTTTTCATTACGTTGACCTTGATATAGGTTATGGTTTACTCCACCTCAAAGTGGCCGTAAGATAAACTGGGTTTTTTACCACCCAACCTGCTGACACTACTCAAGGTTGGTTGAGGAGTATTGATGAGCAGTCAGACATGTGGTTAATTTTCAGCTGAATATCTCTAACACTTACTTCACAGATAGATTTTCCAGTTAACCTCCTTCAAAAAGAAACACTAGACTCGAGTTTAGCTCATGTTAGAGCGCGTCAGTAGTGTACAGTTTTGTTGCATATTTTTGCCGGAACTAGAAACCTGATGATACAGCTGTGTTGATTACCGCGCAATTGAACTCACTTCAGACGCAATCAAGTTAGCATTTCGGAATGCACAACCGTTTTCGCTTGTGACTAATGAACATGTTGCCGATCGTCTCGATAGGAGGCAAAGTTACTGTCTTGTTAACATCAGTCGACAACTTCTTGATTAGGACTTCCTGGACAGGTCGAAATTTTCGGACTTATTAAACTTGCTAAGCAATGTTTCAGAGTGCAGGTGAGTAGTCGAACAACCTCATCATTAATCACGGTCCAGCTTTCGCAAAATGTTGGCCCCAGATACCACCAGTGAAGTGATGGACAACTGTTTCGACCTAGCTAAGTTTCGTCAGCATCGCGAGAGTCGAAGAATTGAACCCGCGACACCTGAAAAAATGACGGTTCGCAATCCAAACCCTTATCCACTGGACCATGGGGTCATGGCCAACGGGAATTTTGGAAGGTATGTGAATTAGATTTTTGAACTGTTCCGCTTTCTTTCGTTCATAGGCTGAAGTCACACAGCCTCCTTTTTGGTTGGCCGGCAAATGAGCAAGCAACGAACATAGCCCCAGAAATGGTTACGAAAGGGTTTTTGTAAACAGCGGTAGCCAACCTTTTCTGGAGCTGTGGTCGGCGTCTGCTCGTGTGCAGGCCAATCACAAAAACGGCAGATCGATTTCAGCCTATGAGCAAAAGGAAGCGTAAGAGCTCAGAAGACGGGTTTAGCTTTCATTTGTAAAAATTCGTTTGCTTCAGGGTGCTTCAAGTTCGCTGACATTATAGTCGTAAGACAACACTTTTGACTCGTTTCGTTATTTTTTCCAGTGTTTAAAGCGTTGGACTTGAAATCTAGTGGGGTTTCCCAACGCAGGTTCACCTTACGGCTGGTTATTAGTTCCATAGGCCACAAAACGGCGCTTCTTCTAAGGTAATCCGCTTACCTGTATAATGGCCATCTTCACGATGGGAAGCGAATGGGATAACCAACACGTGATCTCAAGAACCATTCTACTAATGCCTAAACAGGTTGATTTTTCCATGTGTAGCCCATCTAGAGCAACCACCACCATAATTCTTTTTATGGATTCCTACAGCTTTTCATGCTTCTCCACTCCACATGTGTGAAAAATGAATAGTAGTCTCTCTGATGATAGACAGTCACGGCCGATCTATATGCACCTGACATGTCAGTGTACTCTAATTTTACCGAGTTTACTTCAAGTCTTGTTAAGGGACAAAGCGTCTTTTCTGAACCATAGGATATGGGCTTTGTGGCGATCCCAATATTTCATCAGGGTGCCTTTCGTAGGATGTAGGGAATAGCCGCAAAAAATACATTGGCACCTATCAACTAAGACATCAAGATAGTCCGCATTTCGCATACTATCCGTCTGCTTTTTCGCAAGACATGTCCTGCGGTGTAGCACATCGCGCTACAGACTTCTATGGCTAGAGCGCCTTTCAACGACCAGTCCGAAGCTTCTCTAACTAATCTCACTGACGATGTGTTTTGCAGCACAAAGTCAGTTCAGTCTTATGTTCCTGTCGATACATATTCGACTTTTACATCCAGTTTCGCGTATACCCGTGACATACGAATCAGTGAGCCGTACATAAATTTGATAAGCACGTTCAAATTATTTTCCCTCATGGATACCTTTCATAAAACTGTAAACTGAAAGTTCCAAAAATTGTACGCTTAAATTGATTTATTGTCTTTCATCATTAATAGTAGTTTGGAGACTTATATAATTATGTCTCAGACGTCTCGACCATTATGCTTTATCTCGATAGAATAGCCCCCAAAGTAATTCAACTGATTAACAGCCACACTCGCACTACATCAAGCTAAGTCTGAAAAACATGTTTTCATCGTGTAGTTGCAGTGAAACTTCCTCATGCCACTGGCGAGCTGAATAGCCTGATGGAGATGCTGAATCTTAAAAAACCACACGAACCACGAAAGACAGACGCAGTGGTCTGTTCGAATTCGGACAGACTGAATAGCTTTTAAACACCACTGGGTCTGATGATCCTAGACGCTTGCAGCCGTTTCGTAGCAAGCGAGGGTTAACAAGCACGACACAGTTAAAGAAAGTCCTTTTAAATAGTCACAAATCCAGCAACTGCTTAAGGATGTGCATAGTACCGCTAATGTTAAATCACTAACGACACTAGCGTAATCAGTTAACGGAATGCATACCGGGGGAACACATGGTGACATTTTTTCAGCCCATTTCTAGTGGCCATATCACGACCACAACCGTCAGCGTCCCAGCGATGACGAATCATTAGTGGTCACGCTCATCCACTCGCACTCGACGGCTTAATCACCCAGGCTACCCTGAACTCAGTGGCCGAGGGTAACTCCGATTCCTTGCTGTTACCACCAGTAAGTTAACAAAGATGCCCGAGGATGCCAAAGGCTTTGCGGGTCTCAACAAGTCAGAAAACGGTGGTCCCAACGTCTTACGATTGTGAACGTAAATGAACATATTGGGATGAAGATGACTGATCAAACGTTATTGCATGTGAGCAATCTGAGTAGTATGCATACGAAATTGGCAAACTGGTCCAGAAATCCTTAAGAAACTCCGAGGAGCAATCAGACAATAAACGGTAACTCCCACGTACTAAATTGTTACTGATGACTGCCTCATTATGGCACAAGTATATGCATCTGTGCGTTTGTCAGTTCTGTCGTCAAAAATCTAGTTTACCTCAACATATAAGTAACCTTTGTACCTCCTGCGTTCCTGGCTCACAAATGTTTGTGGAGTGAGCAGGATAAATGCTGAGGATAGCGCGGCAGCAGCTACTCGGGGGTAGGGGCACCTAGAGCATTATGGAAGATTTCGAGGACTTACCTGAAATACTGGGGGCAAAGACTGATTATCCAAAGTTGATTGCTATACTAATGTCTGTGAAGAACAGGGCTAGAGCAGACCGAAGGCTGTGCAAAGAGACTTCACGAAGTTGAAATGAGGTTCTGTGATGTACGAGGTGGTCAGCAGGTTCACCTATCCTGAGGTCTATCAAGAACCAGTGAGACTGTTCAATAGGGTCTATCCCGGCAGCAGGGATAATGTTCTCGCCAACGACATGTTGCTGTCGGTAACTGGAAAACCGATGAAGGGGATGAACCTCGAATATGAACCGGAAAGTAGATCAAGGAAATAAAAGAATTCAAGCTAAGCCGGAGGAAAGGGAGTCATCAGAGCGTGTACTAGAGGTGCGGGAAATTCTGGCACCCACCAGACACACTATTCTTGGGCAACGAAACATACCGACATAGGCTTCAACAATATTTTTGCCACTGGTGGGAGGTGCGCTAACAGGCACGATCGACTAACAGCAGCCACGAGTAGTAATTGAGAAACATGAGGTTACGACTTTGTTGGTAATCCTGTGCCGGGAAAGACTGTTCAACCGCACTCATCGGACGACCGAACAGGCAGTGGATTAACGCTTAAGGTTGACAGCCCAGCACAACCCAATGTCTGAATCAGCGGTCGTCAAAAATTAGTTGTTTGGAACGTTATCGGATGTATCCTTATCCATACTGGAAAAGATTTTGTGATCGGACTAAAGCCATGGCTTATTGGAAAAGAACAGTTTGTAACGAAACGTGGGATAGCTTCTTCACTGATGAACTGTAGAACGTTAGTCGGGCACATTACAGTGAACACCTTTTTCATAACTTCTAGCATGTAAAACCCGGTTTTTGAATGAGATAATTGAAAGGCTGTCAAAGTTAACTACTAATAGCCAGGCCCCCCACGATTAATGTGGCCAGTGTTATTATGGGAGTCCCTTCGAGTCGCAAAGATGTCTAGCATTTGAGCCCAGAAGAATTCTGATATACCTTCGGCAGAAAACTGAACCAATGAGTGGTGTGCAAAGAGAGGGCATGATCAAGTGGGTGGACAATCCGTTTAAACGTTCTGTCTTCTTGGAAAGAAATTGATGGAACTTTTTGGAGTTGTACCGATTCCAGAAAGCGGACGAAACTACAATCAACGAAGTCGTCGCTGTTCTAGTAGTGTTATAAACATGCGATCAGTTGCACAACCTTAGGTTACCCACAGTCATAGGCTTGCGGCTAAGACACTGGTAAGTGCCAATCAAGCGAACGGATCGAGACGTAATAATTTGCAGTGTGGAGAAAAGGTGGTGTGGGTTCAGATGTGTACACTTTTGTATGTCAAACACAGTGTACGTCCAAGTGATTGGGTATGGGCAGACTGTTTAAGTGAAACGTATTTAACACTTATTGTGGGAGACTTTGTTTGTTCTGTAACCAAAAATCTGTGTTCGCATACACTCGTTGTTAAATAACTATACAAGTCTTCCATTACAAATATTGACATCTGAAGGTTGAAAGCTGCAGATTCTTCAATTATTTGAAACTCTTTTTTATTGGGACCATCCCTTTTGCATTAAAATGCACCACATTCACTCAGCCATTGTGCTTAACTGGCTTTTATGTTTGCAGCCCTTCAGTTCACTAAAACTGTTAGGATTACCCTCTTTGGAAGTAATGCCATCCGGATTTTGTCACAGCATTTGTTTTATTTTTCGATGTTCTGCTTACTTATGTCTAACCAAACAACAAGTTGGCGTTTCCACCCAAAACCGTTTTGCCTGTTCTCCCGTAAACTAGGAACTTTCCAAAAATCACCCCAGAGAAAGCTACCAGTCTGATTACCCGTTCCAAAAAAAATTCTTTTCCACCTAGCTGTTCGTTTGGACTCCATTCTTTTTCGGCGTAATCCATTTTTACTTTCAAACACTGCTTGTCATACTTAATGCTAAACTATGAATTGCATGAAATGACGCCACGAATCGAGGAAACTAAACCCTTCATAGTTTTCAGCATTTCCTGACTATCTACTGAATTGTCAGCAATGGATACACCGTGAAGGTGTATCAATTGAGCAGGTCACAAAACCTATGCCACACCTGGAATGAGATCATTATCATTATATGTACCGTCTCTTTAACACAGCGGACAACTGATATCAGGTGATAACATTTTATTGAAAAAAAAACATTATTTAACTAATGTAGTTACATACCAAACATATACAATTGAGGTTCGGGCTGCAAACTGCCCGATTGTGGGACAGACAGTCGCACACGCTCTGACCGTTCTACACGCGCACACACACAAATGAAGAGGCAGAGTCAACCAATAAACACAACAGCAACAAGATCCCAATAGCAGATCAGAAAGCTCGCAAAACACAACAATCAGAGGTAGACAGAATCGAGGACTGAGTCCGACATCAACAGAATGGTCGTGCTGGCACAGGACAGGCAAGATATTGGCCACACGGTTGACGCAGCACATCAGTGCTGGCAATTAACCGGGCGACTTGTTTAGTCCCAACACCACGTCCTCAGATGAGCAGGTATTGTTTGGATCGTATAGCACGTACGTGGATCAGTTTAGCCGATAGTATTGTTCAGTATGACGTGAGGCAACGGGCGTACGGATGAAGTAGCAGTGTGGTTTGAGTCAATCGGGTTGTACTGCAAGTATGCTGGATTTGCTGTGACCAATTTGTGGAGGTCGGACATAAATTCGGCAAGAGCAAGCTGCTACTAGGATGGCTAAGAGTTGAAGAAACGAAGTCTGTCTATAGCAGAAACTCAATAGAAATTGCCGAACACTAGTAACGGAACCGCACATAGTGTGGTGAGACCAATTAAAATTGGTCCAATTAATATACTGACATCCTTAGCATAAAACGGTGCGGTTTCTAAATACAATAGCCAGTGTGATTTCAGATACGCTTGAAAACGGATCCTACAAGGTGCGATGCTTACAATTAAAAGTGGTCGAAAATGATAAAGGTATTTTTGGAAGTTCAGATTGCAGCTTACATGCTGTATTGATGCCAACCACTGACAGGCTCCAAGTTCCCTAATCATGATGTGCACGATTAAACCCGTGTTTTTGCACCATAAATAACAACTGCCCATTGTAGTTGGTCCAACTTCTCCTATTCACTTACGTGAAAGATCCAACACCAGTTGTGATTCCTAGAGCTTCTCGAAGTTCCTGATACAAAGTACTACAGCCTAACGTTCACTCATGGTATCACGAGGTTACTAGCATTCGGATAACCGTTAAAGAAACATTACAACTGATGGGAGATACAGCGTCAAGTCGATAGTACAGTCGAAAACGTGGAGCACCAGTCACATTGTTTGGCGTCTGACGAACGAGTCAAGAACGCAATCAAAACGAGAGTCGTTCTGCCCAGTTAACGGAAGTTGTCCAAAGTTGCTGCAGATAAGTACATTTTGAAAGGTACCTGGCCTTTCTTTAATCAAAAAACTAGATGTGCACAAAGTCTTGTATCAGAGATTCTTTGGTTCCGCTGACGACGGGAAACATGACTCTGTCGTTGGGCATATTTGAGTCTCAGTAGTTTGCCAACCGCCTGGACGTATTTGTTCATTCGGCCTAAATGTTAACGGATGAGCCGGCATGAAGAAGGATCCATCACCGGAGTGATTCATTTGGGACAATACAGCCGGACTGGCTAGTGCAACAGTGATATTGATGTCATTTTCTTTTTTCAAAAAATGGGGAACTGTCAGGGATGACAAGCATTTGGTGTGTAATCTCATCTTCATGTTATGCATCTGTGTACACCGTCGAAACAGCGCACACTGCATTGTGGGACTTAATCTCAGCCACATACCCCACCGTTTCGAGCAACCTGTTCTCACACAGCAATTTTATATTTCTGCCATCCAATTTTCCGTAAAAACACAACGAAAATTTCGCTTACAACTCTCATAGGTGAAATATTTACAATCACTAAACGCATTTGTATCCAAGTTTACGCCAGTTTGACATACCACTGAACTTTCCACCGAGTCTTGTCTCTTACTGTACTGGCTGAAACGTTCAAGGGCGATAGAATTATGATGAAGCTATATTTAGGTTCAGCAAACTGTTTTCTAACCTAACCTATTGAAGTAACAGAAGTCCAAAATCATGGTGTGTTGTAGGCAAACTAATAACAAATAGAAATTTCGTACGAGTATTCTTGTGTACTACAGACGTGGACCTTGCTTTTTCCCGAAAATGTGATAGATGCGAATGTCTTCATACACTTTGAAAATTATTGCTAATCGTTTCCGATGAGCGACCGTCGGACTCTACTTTTCCAGTCAATGCTAACATACGACTGCTCGTTTTGACTCTGTTGACAGAGTGATCTCATCTTAATCATCATGTTGCACTTACTGATTGAAGCTTATAAGGGGGGATCCAGTTTTCTCCTGGCGGTGAATCTTGTAGGTGCGTGTGTATTGTAGTGGGTGTATTACTGGAATAGGATACTTTGCTAAGTGGCGTATGGTGCAGCAGCATACCAAAATTAACATGAAAGACGGATGTGTACATAGTTCATTCATGTTTGTAGAAAACAAATTACTTAATAGTGTGTGATTCTGAACTCGTCCTGCACAGTGGTTTTAAAGAGTTGTGAAATAAAGCCTATTTGTTCTACGATTTCGTTGTCACTGTCCGTAATAATTCTCTTGCTACTTTTAACATAGCATTACTGATGAATCTGCCCTCTACCGACAGGTTTTATGTCAACAACAAAACTGTTTCCTTATCACCACACAACGGTCGTGTTTGCTGTGCTTGCTGTTTATCGGAATATTATTGGAATGCCTGAATTGGATGCCACAACAGATTCGTATATATAATTTGTCGAGTCAAAGGTCTCAAAATGTTTGGTTGTAATAAAAGACACTGGTGGGAGCGAAAACTATCTAAGTCTCAAGTCAGGTTCGCTAAGTGTTATCCCAAATTATGTTTGCACCAAAGCATACCCTTCAGAAAGGAGCACAGATTAGTTGTAACTGTTTTCATTATTGCTTCCGACCACAGAAGGCAGCAAGTCCTAGTTCAGCTCTGGGCGGGAAAAGAATGTTATTGATTTTGCTATTTCTTCCTACTACATCCTGGGGTTTTCACTTGCTGTTGTGTATCAATCAATTGAACTCTCCTCATATAAAAAATCTGAGTGACGCAGAACCGGACGTTCAGTCCTTCCGTCCACCGCGGTCCACCATTCGTTGCAATCAAAGGAATTCTAATCCTTCACGCTGAGTTAACCAGGTAATCATTGCCTCGCATTCTTCCGAGCCACACTATCGGCTAAACTGATCCACGTACGTGCTATACGATCCAAACAATACCTGCTCATCTGAGGACGTGGTGTTCGGACTAAACAAGTCGCCCGGTTAATTGCCAGCACTGATGTGCTGCGTCAACCTTGTGTCCAATATCTTGCCTGTCCTGTGCCAGCACGACCATTCTGTTGATGTCGGACTCAGTCCTCGATTCTGTCTACCTCTGATTGTTGTGTTTTGCGAGCTTTCTGATCTGCTATTGGGATCTTGTTGCTGTTGTGNAATCATTGCCTCGCATTCTTCCGAGCCACACTATCGGCTAAACTGATCCACGTACGTGCTATACGATCCAAACAATACCTGCTCATCTGAGGACGTGGTGTTCGGACTAAACAAGTCGCCCGGTTAATTGCCAGCACTGATGTGCTGCGTCAACCATGTGACCAATATCTTGCCTGTCCTGTGCCAGCACGACCATTCTGTTGATGTCGGACTCAGTCCTCGATTCTGTCTACCTCTGATTGTTGTGTTTTGCGAGCTTTCTGATCTGCTATTGGGATCTTGTTGCTGTTGTGTTTATTGGTTGACTCTGCTTCTTCATTTGTGTGTGTGCGCATGTCGCTACTTGGACGCGTGTGCGTACAATATCTGCTAAAACTTTACTATCTACCTTTACTGTCGGAAGACAGTGTCGTTGAGATTCACCTGATTAGTGTATCTGATGGTCTACGACATCCAAGAACCCTTATTATGCTTCCGACAAATGCTGTCCACTTAACACATACTAAGTAAACTAGCTTACCTTATGGCACTAGCATTTGTTTGCAATCGGAAAAGGTTGAAGTTGAACAACACGCATATCTGCCCACACACTTTCTTAGTTGGTAGACTTTCTAACGATTTTCGTTTGAAGTGTAACCCTACACTTCACTACTGTGCACTTTTGTCATACCCAAGATTTAAACTCCGGCTCAATCTCAATGCAGCTGACCTCATATTGTGAGATAGAATCATCATATCTAAGCGCCCAGCCACACGGCCATCAGCACGCAGGCGTGACTTAAATGTCATTCGGTATTCGCGCTCTTGTGTTAGTAGGAATCATCTTCTGTGAGATCGGTTAAAATATCATCTCCTGGGTTTCTTCCATACCTAAGTGACCACGAGATGAATCTTGCTCATCCAATTGATCAAACATTAACAGATTACTCTAACCGATAGTTTTCTTTCTACTGTATAAGAGGATGGAAACTCGTTGAAATTGCTAGAACTTTCTGCGTCTCATTGATATACAGAGTTTGTGGGCCCGTGATCGACCACTATCATGAGGAAAATCCCTATTCTACTATTCACCCGCCAGACAAGGAATACCAACATTGTCCTTGACATACAAACAGACTGGTAAGGTCACCCCGGAAGATACACACAAAAGACCTTAACCATATTCAGTGGCATGCTGCGAAGCGATCCATGTACGACAGGGTCAGAGAATGCTGGCACCCGATGAACCTTTAACATTTTGCAGTGGTGATAATACTCGAACGTAGCACAGTTTCGGACAGATTTGGCATAGTATGCCCACAGAGAACCTTTGGAAGATAACGGGTACCTAAATGACAGTTCAAAACTCCAGAAGAAGTGCAAGTATGATACGTCTGGATCGAATCTGGAGGTCACTTAATTGCCGTCGCAATGTACATAAGGAATTTAAAGTTTATCCAGTCCATACAGAACATGGCCGGAAGCAAATACACAATTTCACTGTCATCATTACGTACCTCTCACCCCCCCCCCAACAAAGGCTATCTGAGGTCAGTCAGTTCCGTGGATGCGTCTGAAATCACCATGCTACTCTATAAATGTTATCAACTAACGTGTCTTTTTCTTGTCACGACCTTATCTTTCATTTAACTCTGTCTTTTTTCGTACATTTTAAATACTGATAAGTTGCCAAAATTGATTACGCTTGTCCGCTCTCAGTGATAGGCAGAGTTAAAAGGGCACTGAAATTTCGGTAGGCTGTGATCTTGTCGAGTATGGATTGTGTAAGCATCGTAAGATGCGACTAACTCATTTAGTGAGTGCATAATGAGCTGATTATAACAACTTGGCTGAACACTATGGACAGTATCAGCAACTGGTCAGCTAGTTCCTCACCAACGGTTACTATTTGGCTCACGAATCTTAACGAGGTTATCATTTACTTGTAAACTGTCAGTGATCCGAATTCTCGCACTTCAACAAATGCTCTTACGCGGTTTTTTTCTCATACCATAACCCGAAATATGCAGAGGGAAGTATGCGAAACAGCGTATGGACTCTGTTCTCCGCGGTGTGTGTGCCCTCACGGGATATGGCTATCAGTCGGTGCAGGCGACGCACGTCAAAATCTCTATGGATGACTATCAGGAGTACAATATTACATGAGCTACGGTAATTTCTGGAGTCCAAAGATCAGGCCTGTGTGCATGTCAAAAACAGTGTGACAGAATTAGACCGCACTCACGGGTTCCCATGATAAGCAAACTGCGGAATTGTTTTATTAGTCAGCTATGGAAACAAATCAATTGGAGTGGATAGCTCAAGCGATCAATCACAAGTACATTCTGAATGGATTGATCAAAGCAATGCATTACGGAAATATCACTTTTCACTGTCTGCGGGAGTGACGGGTATCAGACTTTCTTGCTGCAGAATACATACAAAATAAAACTGTAAACATGATTCACCTCCCCAGCTGGTCGCATTTTCGGTTTACTATTGGAGTGACTTTGCTGCTTTCCAGAATAAATTGGAATGGATATTTTGTCTTTGTTGAATAGGCTATGTCTTCCAAACATAATTGTAGCCCACTTCGTACCTGAGCTCAACCAATGACCGTTTCGATTTCAACATACGAACCACACAGCGCTTGCTCAGTTTATTACTCGCATTAACCTTTATTAGCAAACAACAGTACCAATCTTTTCTTTCAGAGACACCTTTTCTTTCCTCGCGTTCTCTTTTACATTCCACACAATTCTTACCATGAAAGACTAATAACCATAAACTGACTGTCGAATAGGAAGACTCCAACGCTTCTGCAATGCTGTATTCTGACCTTCATACCCCAAACATTTCGATGGTTTGTCACGCCGGTTTTCCATTGGCCCCGATGTACGGGTGTAACCGAACAGTGAAACAATGAACCCATCAGCAACATTGGGCGAAGATGAACGGTCATTTTGTACTACGCGTGAGTTATTCGCTGGTTGATCTATCGAGGCGTCAAAGCAGTTAGAGGAGAGCATAAAATAAGCAGTGAGGAGCAGCCTGATAAAAGCTTGTCTTTTCCATACACGAACTTGTCATTAAAACCGATAAAGCTTCCCAGGTCTTTTATCAGTCATTTCATATAGAAACCTGGCATCACTGTTGGGAACTTCCGTTGTTTTACCCAACCGAACAACACCACTAGGAGGCTGGCATTTGAAAAGTTTCGGTCCACTTGTAGTTTCATCTGTTAAGGCTAAATTCCGGCACTCCTGTTTACTGTCATACAATTTTTAACACATTTGTAGTTGAACAAAATTTTACGAACAGAAGAAATGGTCTTTTTGGTCGTCCTAATCATTGTCCCCAAATAATTCGCGATTGCCCTAAACTTCTCTCCATTTCAGAGCACTATAAAATACTAATACTCTCCTTGTCGTTCGTTAATCAGCGGATTATTTCTCTGTATATCAGAATGATAATCTGCTCGCCCACCATGTGCTCTGGACAACTATGTATACTATGGGAACTTCGCGCCTCCCGGTGGGTGCAGGTTGCATTTTGATTAGGCTACGATGCCCCACGGATGAGTTTCTTATGTATCACTGATTTGTGCAACCGATTCTCCACAAGAGGCTCTGGTAAGCCTCATTTTCTATGTACTCAGTATCTCTGACGACAGCGTGTGCAGGAAAAACAATTTGCACAGATTGATGTAGCTCCTAAATAGGGCGATGAAACAGTCAACTTGTGTAATAAATGGTTTTGCGTTGACCGTACGATATTTCGCATTTTCATGAATATAGAGACAAGCACGTACCTGTACTCTAACCTCCGATCGATTAACGATTGTCTCCTGATAGAGCTACTTACCTGGCCTGTATGGTTAATATCAGCCGAATTACCTATCAGAAGACTTACCTGAGAGATGGCTTCCGTGGTAGATGGATAAGACGTTGTCGGATGGTCTCCTTATTGCATTAACAAAATCGCGCGACTTTACGGATATCAATAAAACCGTGTCGCAGATACCGAAGGACACAACTTACTGATCAACTAAGCAGGTACATAGGTAGCCGAAGTAGGCCGGATTACACAAAACTAGCCTAGGCCATTGATGCTCTACAAAACGGTCGGGGCACTTCTGTACACCAACCAACCAATAAAACAATCGAGGTTGCTTCGTTCTTTTAGAACTGGGCAAATTGTCACTGGTTGCATCTGCACATTTTTAAGTGACTAGGACTGATAGGCTAAAGAAAGTCATACCACCCTCTTGTCGTTGATTTGGTGCAGCACATAGACCAACGTTACGTATAAGACAGATGAGTACACCAACGAAGGACTCCGTCTGACTCTAATGAAAGGACTGAAAATGAAGTTATTCGCAGTTTTTAGTGGACCCATTTCCTACGGATATATTCAATAGGGCAAATGGATATGGTACATTTTACATTATCTTCCTGGTAACTCGTCCGAGAGGAAAGCGCATCAACCACAACAATGCAGGTTAAACTGCACTCATAAATAATCACAGCTGTCGCACTACCATAGACTTTTCTCCAGTCACGAAAGAAGTCCTGTTCGTGGAGTTGTCTAGTGAACTTAACAGGACAGTTACTATCTCCTCTTGAGGTGGGCGGGATTTCTGCGCATTACCCACCAGCAAATGTGGCTTTGCCTTCAGATGTGATAACTCGATTGTGACTAATATGAAGTCAATGACTCAGTGGCCAACACGGTTGTCTCATGAAGCGCTGTCGGACTTCTAATCCGGGCTGTAGCAAGGATATGCTTCACTGACAAGCTTCAACAAGGACGAAACGCGAATCCAGTGCTTCTTTTGGAAGGGGGCTGACTGAAGGACTGAGGGTGACAACTGCGACCAATTGTGGAAGACAGACATTTTATATGAACGGAAGTCCCCTGCTACTGGCTAGTACTCAAGTATTAAGTGGTCGTCTTCACTGGACGCTACTCAAGTTTCAAATATAAAAACCAGCCACTTCTATGCAAACTGTTCATAGCAATAGCAGGCAACAACATATCCATAACGGATTAACCAAAATTTCAATGCTTCGTGCACATATGGTGCAGTCACTTCCGTGGTAACGCCTTCTGTGCACATCGAAACTGGCCGACGGTATCTTACTGGTACGGCTTCATTAATTGCTACTAGTTCCTGTCTACGATTACTCAACAATACCTTGAAAGGTTTGGCTGAATCCACAGGGTGAACGGCTGCTAGGGTGAGCTCAGCGATCGATGAACCCGGAATTCTTGAACTTGTTACAATCCATGGGTCGTTTCCTGGCATTGCAACTGATAGCAACTTAGAAACGTCCCCCAACATACGTCCATCAGTCGCTCGGCTCTGTGTAGGTAGACATCGGTGATGTTACAACCGAACTGGTACAAAACTTGAGAAACAGATTAATCGGTTTTGTGCATCACCGTTCTACAGAGCTAATTCTCTAGTGCTTGATAGAATGTGCAAATGAGCAACTTGATAGATTCACTTCCCACTCATGCTACCCATCAAGTTTTTATCGTTGGATTGAAACTGCAGAATACGCTTTTTCTCTTTGCACCAAAGCTGGCCATTTTCATTGCTTTCTTCTCGCTGTGAGTATTCACGAATTTTTTCGGTTGATCGTTATCCGCCAACGTTTTTCGACAAAACCCCTCTTCTTCCGCCAGTTTATCTGCCGGGCATATCTTTCTGTCTATGTGAAATAAGATTCGTAGTAATCCCAGTATGCGGACGAGCAGTGTGAAACCAGAGTTCGACGGGTAACGCCGCTCTATGTAGACATACGATAAACAGACCGTTACGACAACCTTCGTTCTGATATCCAGCAATAGCAATGTCTAGGGATGCCAAGCAGTTGTCGATCTCCATCTCATACCATACAGTGTGTTCTAGACAAATGCAGTTCAACGGATTAAAAGAATATTAATGATCAAAAAACTGAAAATCATTTGCCTAACACTTACAGAGCAGTACACGAAAAATTCTTTCATAAAACTGCCTTTCATATATTCTCAAGAACACATACTACAAGATACAATCAACTAACCGTAGCTACGCTGTCATGTTTTAGGTACTTTAAATCTTCGGACTGGAACAAAATCTTTTGTGCAAGCAATAGTGAGTTCCCCAATAAAACCTTTCATTTTGACGGGAGATAAAATCAATTAGAAATCAGCAGTGCTAGTGGAATTACCTCGGCCGGTTTTGTTTGTATAGAAGGCGCTAACATAATCACCTTTCTTCTTGAGAACTGATCGCAAAACTATTACGCAAAAGACTAAAATTATTTGGTAGGCTCATTTGTTCATTGTTGTTATATGCAGTTGGTGTGAAAGTTGCTGGTTGTATGTTTAATAAGTGATAAGGGTAAGCGGAGATGTTAACAACTGGCGACAGACGTCTTTACTCTGCCTTGGCTAAATGAATAAACAGAACTGTTTTCAACCAAGTAGCTGTTCAACTAGTTGGCAAAAGTTTGTTTGAATAGCACGTCTGCCTCTGGAAAGATGCACGGGTTTCTACAAAGTTAGATTCTGAAATTTTGTCGGATCGATCTTCAATACTTCGTCTCAAGTATGTCACGGTTTTTGCACTGCATGTGTACACGTCTCACTTCAGATGTCTCCGCGTTAGAAGCGCAATTGGGTTATCTCCGACGTATATGCTGATCATCCTTCGTTCAGAGGAAGTTTCGGCCGGGTAATCTCAAGCGCATTTTTTGAGCCATAAGTGTGCTCAGTACTGTTTTCACCCAGAAATTCGCAATGGGAATGAAGTTCCCAAGGAACATTCTGAGGTATGGTATGTCCAAAAATAATTTTACCAAACATCACTGGATAGTTTTTTAAATTAAATCTGACCCACATGACACACTCAGCCTAACGGCAAACATCAGTGACTTTGCTGCATACATCGTGAAACAGACGGAAAATTTGCTTGGACAACCCGTTAAAAAAATTCGGTCAAATGCCATCGAAACCTCAGAGACGTTTCTTCGACCTATGGTCGGACCTACTGGCTCAGACTGTCCTGTGAACACAAGCCGGCGAAACAAGGCACGGCGACCGCAATTTGGCAGCGGGAGGATTTGAACCATATTTTTTAGAGCCGAAGTCTTTAGAGCCAACGGTATGTTTGATTTTGGTACTGGTATTTGAAACGTCTGAGTAAATAAACAATGCCTGTAGTCCTTAGATGCCTGTTCATTGTCCACAAATGTTCTATTACAGGCTGTCAGTCTTGTTTTTAAGTCTATCGGTTGCAATCTATCATTCAACTTGGCGTACTGGAATGACTCCATGCACCATTTGCGCACAACGCACAATTCAAATTTTGAACCTGGTTATATCTTCAAACTTGTGGATTCACAATGGGATCCCATGTGACCCACTGCTAGAAAATATGTTCATGGGTCACCAAGGTGTTAATGGTTGTCATTGGAACTATGTGCTCAACTGACCTTCGTTAATTCTGAGCTGACTGCTAGAAGACTGATAACGTTAGTCGACCAGAGATGATCACAACTCAACTAATTTGTTATAAGTTGGACGTCACTCACTGCTAATCGCAGTTATCGCAATTCCATAGACTGTCAGATCGAGGGCGGAGTACTTGTATGTGACAATTCACTCAAGCTTACTATGAGGCCAATGGCACAATGTTCAACATAGTTGCTTCATGACAGCGTGATCAGTATTCTAGTCCTGGCCGTGGTGAAGATATGCATTAATGATGAGCTCTAACAAGAGCGAAACTCGAGTCTAGTATTTCTTTTCTGAGGTGGCTGACCAGAAAGTCTACAGGAATGCGGCAGCCGAGATCATTTTTCAATGACGGTCAAATTGAAACAACCAAATTTCCTATCACTTATCAGCAATTAATCAGGTTAGCCTAATTATGTCCCGCAGCTGACCAGACGGATAAGACAAATGACAACCAGGAGGCAATCATTGATCGTCCATAGGTTTTTTCTTGTGTGTGAGCGCATCTACTGTGGATAACAATACAAACTCATTAAGTGATGCGCGCGGACGTGTGCGCAACATTCGCGCCATATCGGAATACGTGCTCACATGCGTCCAATGTCGGATACCGACGCATAAATTGCGAAACAAACGGACTATCTATAAGTGGTGGCTGGCGAACAGACCGTTTCCGGTTATTCTTCATCGGTTAACACACATCAGACAGTCACGTCGTTGTTATCAGTCGACCAAAATCAACATCAATGTTTTATCTAAGTATGTCAAGCAGTTTTAGATTAGAGGGTATTTAGGTGCCCAGCTTTACCTTCGGAATTTAAAGTTAGCTAACAAGAGACCGATATAACCGCCAGGCTTGCAGGAGTTTTGTTCTCTCAGCCCACAGTTGTGTAACCAAATTTCAGTGACTCCGGTGGTGTCTATAATACAAAATTCCTCCCATTTGAATTAATAACAAACCAAGAGGCAAATGAGTTAAAAAGCCAGTTCCCGTGGAACCTGGTAGTCACTTTAAGCAACAATAAAATTCAACGCTGTGGAGTGACAGACGCCGTTAGGAGAGTGGACCATTACATTCCCAATGCAATCTGGAAATGCCAGGGAAGCGATTGGCTGAACCTATATTCCCTACATATTTCGCCTGATTTTCTCAGCAGTGGTCGCCCTAGCGAGATGGTCTCGCAGTAAGACAAACTTCAACTATTAACTAACGCTGCAAAATAATCGAAAAGAACTATTTTCGCCGTTAAAAGACGGTTGCCGAAAATACAGGATAGTAATAAACGTTTTGATAGCAATGACCTTTGTGTAGTGACACTTAAATGTAATCAAGCTTAAAGTAAAGCACTCCCGCCACTTACACGGCAGTTGCTAGATTTGCGAGACTTCCATATACTAAGCTGGCATCTAAGTTGAAAATTAGCACCATTCTCTGCCCAGTTTTGTTTGTCACAAACTCAACCAACAAAAGATGCACCATGCCAAGTTTAGATGATCTGTTGATGGAATCTAGACGAAAGAATCAATGACTATGTTTGAACAGTGGTTTCATGTGACTGACTAAATTTTACGAGAGCTGAATGTTACAAATCAGCGATGAATTTGAACGAAATACAAGATTGACAAATGCTAATATCTTATTTGCCCTAACAAATAGCAGAGCACGTCAAGAATGTTGAGATATTCCAGGGAAAATCACTGAACATTCACTGTAATACCGTCATGGATTGGGTACGTTTCATATATTGCATGGGAGCGGTGAATACAATTTCTAATTCGTACCTTATAACGCCATCGCTACTAATATTTCAGTCAATCTTTCTTGTTTTTGTTACTGACCGGCGATCGGTTTACATCTAATCAGTGGAATATAGTCAAGTTGTGTTTATAGGCACAAACCGCCGATCTCCTAATCGCGAATGTGTGGAAAAAGCTTCAGCCTAGATTACACGGGTATCAGGCCATTGACTTACACCCTCAACCTGATCAACACAATGAAAAAAACTTCGTGGTTAATGAGAGTTTCACGGAAAGCTAAATTGTGTGAGGGGTCCCTGGATACTTGGTTCGATTAAGTATCAAAAACAATGTTGAAGACTAAGACTTATAAGACTGCTGGAATGTGGTCAACGGTCAACAATGTCCATGCTAACAGCTGAAGCTTATTCAGCACATTCCACTTTTTATGCATGGTACGGTGTCGAACGTCGAATTCGCTGTAGCACGCTTGGATTGTTTGTGGGTTGTTTACGACCGTAAATTCACTTTATTTTACCTTTTGCTGCGTGCGGCAAACAACCATGATGAGTTTTGCACCATGGCTGTATGGAAAGAGGGCACGTTTTGCAAATAGATCATTGCGTGATGGCTAAGACTAAACTACTTGGTGTTGTTCAACATGCCCTCATCCCCATCTGTACTTGATTGTTTAAGTGAACTTATTTCCCACTCACAAATAGCGATTTTGCAAAATCTTTTTTCGGTTGGTGCATTTTGAACGTCTTTTCTGCAGGCTAATTTGAATATCCGGTTCATTCCAATTTGGAGTAAGGGCACATTTTTGTAAGTTTTTCAGTAATGCCGAATAAACTGCAATCATTTCGATCATCTTTCCTGACGTCTTTTGGACATGAAAAGTAGTTCTGTTGACTCAGTTGTCGACTACGCGTCAGTGATTAGATTACCTTAAAAATCGTCATGGTCGATTTAGCCCCAACAGATAGCCGAACAACTGTTCAAGTGGTTGACCACGTCAGTTACGCGAACTAGCTATTAAGGGAATGCAGAACGACACGCCTTGTGTCTTCGACTTTGGAATAAATCGTGATAACGTGTTGTTTCATGAATATGGTTGTTATGTCATGTCTGTTATTTCTACTTTTCGGTTAAGACATTGAATACATCATCGAATAACGAGGTTTTAATGACTAGTCAGACCAGTGTAAAATCAGTGGGGAAGTGGTTCCAACTGGTGCTGCTGCTGATAAACAGGTTGAAAATAACACGACGTTACGAGCAAGTTGTAATACTCTACGTTTCAACCACCTCGGTTGGCCTTCCTCAG
>QNGE01002019.1:58829-71472 GCA_008508345.1 Paragonimus westermani | reverse complement strand
AAATTTGGTGCGGATATCTTACTGCTGCTGCTGACTCTCTTTTGGGTATCACCAAGCCTATGGAAACCAGTTTGAATAGGTCGAAGAAGGGAAAGGGAACTTTATATCGCACGCGATAGTTGGAAAGGCAATAATGTACGTACAAAGGTTATTCAAAATTTAACTTCTGCACTCCGGTAACGAAGTGGACTAGTTACCACCGTATATCAAGAAAGCATGGACTTGCTATCTCTGACATCCATCATCTTGATAACACGATTCTAAAACTTGCAGAAAACAACGAAAAAATACTGATCAACTACTGCGTCCTAGAGTCACGCTTTAATCACGTTTTTGACCTTTTAACCTTTGAATTCATTCCGAGCTGTCGATATTCTAATGTAATATTCGTACTGTTGGGTTTCAGTGTGCAACCGAAGGGATTCAGTCAAAATGCGAATATCCCTCAGTTCACAATTTCTTACTATCCAAATAAGTCCAACAATTGTTTTCTCGTTATCCCACCTGTATCAATCTTCACCAGCCTTACTGGGTCAATGTTGACGGTTCCAAGTGTGCATACACGGACTGACCGTACATCAAAGCTGTCAAAAAGCGTATCTTGCTGACAACTAACAATGAGATTGGGGAATATACACATATCTTCATCAAAATAACACAGCGTTAAAAACAATCAGTATAGTATTACACATATATGTAAGGGTCTGTTTACGCAGTTATCAACTGTTTTGAACTTTCCCCAAGAAATTAACATTAGCAGACTGTATTACACGATCAGTGGTTGCCCACATAAAAAAACAGCAAGACAGTTTGTTTATCCCCTCGCTAATAAAGTGCACCGAACTAACGAAACCAACAACATTGGTTTTGGCTGTGCCCTAATTCGAACGGCTTATGAGCTGGCTTCTAGCCACGTGAGTGTCCCTATGACGGTCGCGAAAACCGACAGGGTTATCGGTGTTATTTTTCATATAACCAGTCCGGTAGTCTTGTTCAGGTAACTTCGTAAGACTTTCGCAAAATGGATTAACTAAGGACTCATTTAGGCTACAGGGGAATGATCACACAACTACATGTCTGGACTGTAAGAAACATGGAACTCCGAGCGACGCTGACATATTATCCTAGAGGAGTGAACTAAGCGTGTTGGGACAATTGCTTTTTTATCAGTGTCACGGGTGGAAAATCTCTGTAGATGACTGTATTAGAATAACTTTGCAAATATAGTAAGTGAGACTATACATTAAGGGTACGGTAGACAGCGTTACATGATCAATGTTCCCGAATGTTGTGGATCCGGCAAAGTGGTTTTCTCAGATCGTGCATCTTTCAAACCAGTGAACTGTACATACTTACTTGGGGTTATTCTATATACATTAGTACTATAGTGTACGTGGCCTGAATTAGATACAGTATGTTATATGCATGCTCATGATGTTGTAAACCAGTCACAGGTGAGTGTATACGACATATCGCTTTAGTCGGAACATAATTAACGTGAACCGTTTACACCACAATAAGAACTATGAAAACTGCTATCGTACTCTGTTCTCCACCGCCCTGTTAAGTATATTTGTAAGTATGAGTGAATACACACCTATTCAAATTGGCTGAGGTCTACAGCAACCCACCACCCTCAAAAACACTACTGTGTCCCAGCGAGTTCTCTGCAGATACACGGCATATTCTGATGATAACATAGCACTTTCCTAATCCTTATAGTGAGCGGTTTTGCAATATGTAACCTCCATATAATAACAACTTCTATAACACATTTCTGAGTGTCCTTCACTGTGTCCTAAAGCCACTCACTTCGGGTCTCTCACAACAAAGACCGTCTTCCATCGTTTCCGTGATAGGTGTCTAACAGCGGTCCACAAGTAGTGAACCATTCGACCGTTCTTTCCTCAACTTGTTTTTAAGCCTGTCCAAACCTCACTTTCGTTTGCTCACATCCTTCAGCGCTAGGTCCTGAAAGGCTCAAGCGCGGTTGTCTACTTACCCAATGAACATGGACAAAAAAGGACTGAACGAAACAAAAATAGCGTGTAATCCTTGTTCACACTTCATCGCAAGATTTCACATACAGTCGTTTCGCAACCCGTCACGTAAGATGTCCGATGCTCAAAGTTACTTAGGCGTGAACCTGATGATGTTTAAGTGAATGGAGTAGGTTCCGTGGTTGTCCACTGGCTCTTAACCTGTTCAGCGTATACTCGAGATATCATCACGGATGATACTTGCAGGACTACTGAACAGGAGATTACCTCACTAGAATAAAAATGTCGGTAACTTCAATATTTTCCTCTCATTATACACCTAATTCTCCTTTCGATTCATTTCCTTAAATTGCTTTACGCGAAAACAAAAATCCACACCGACAGCACCATAGATTAATCCATCATGCAGTTCAACAGTTATCCAACGAAGTTGCTGTCTGTATTGTTTCAATGCACCAGAACAACAGTGGGTAGGGTACTAACACTGGTTCAAGGCCGGCTTTGATGCGTTATAAATAGAACGTCGGGAGCTGCTTAATCAGCTTGTTCACTTCGAATTATAAGCTTGTTTACGAGTGGAATTGCCTATTGGGTCTGCTAAAGTCCGTTTGGTACGTTTGTTGTCTTCTGTTTGGTGTGACGCGGAGAGATGAAGCCGACGAGGCGTGTGTGGTTGGTTTGTAAAAAGCCGATCCTAAATTTACCCTTATTTATCTTCGCTGTGTGCACCAAACGATCATGATGAATTTTGTATGACAAATGCACATAAAATTTGCCTTCTTTTTTCATAATTATCATTGCTTATCTACTAAAACTTTCCTTCTTTGTACTGGTTGACACGCACTTGCTTTCAACTGCACCCGATTATTTTATGAGCTCATTTCTCATCTACTGGTGACTATTTGTCGTCATTTTTATTTATTCATTTATTATGCTGTAATTTTACCAAACAATACCATATAAATCCCGGTCCCTTCGATCGCTTTTTGTGAACTGTTTTAGACTTGGAAGATAGTCCCGTTAACCTGACCGTCTGAATGAGCATTACTGAAATTGTCAATTACGTGTGACTGAGTGAATTACTTTAAATCGCCAGGAGCGATCTGACAATACCTGAAACACTTGTCTACAACATGTGTAGTAATATTGTGCATGAGTTGCGGAGGACGCTGTTAAACGATAGTTACTGAGCCAATGATATCATAACAAACATGGCACTTTTGCTTGCGTGTTGTCGCCTCCTTTTAGCTGGTGAAATCAACTATGGAGTTGTTCACGAAGAAGAAGGAGAAGTACCACAGAATGAACGTTGTCAATAAATACGTTCCAACTGCATCAAGTGCTATCTCGTTGACACTTCTTAAATGATTTTCCATACGTTTTTTAGGCTACTTTATAGTGCGTTCAATATTACAGATAGGGACAGGAAATGTTAAAACAATTTTTATCCGCAATCCACTACCTGTTACCCTTAGAAACTAAGTGTAATTGGTTTCCCCGTAAACTACCATGGCGGATTTTGGACTATCTTGTGAACCTCGGAAATCAAAACGATCTGATACCAAATTGGCTTTCTGGGCAAGCAACTGTGAGAAGAAAATAGTCTGACACCGTTTTGTGTCATTTTAAATTCAACACTTCCAGGTATCACCTGCTCAGGTATATCCAATGAGATAGTCACTGGTTGAAACGCGGACAACAAACTTATTCCTGATATCTGGTGTTTATTTAGACTAGTCAATCTAGGCTTAACGGACACCACTGCAGACATTTAAATCGTCAAACTCTGATGTCTCTGGAGCCTATCGGATTTCACCTGATGAACTATAATTCCTGTGTGCAGAGGTCTCACGTCCAGGTATTTAAAGCGTCATTTCCTGACGTCCATGAAACAACTAGTTCGTCCATGGTCATCAACTTCATTTAGATTCATACTATTTAGTAACTAGCCATTCTTCGTTTAGCACTCATATTCACCTGTGTACACTAAATCCTTTCAAACATCACACTCAACAGGTATGCGAAAAAGTAGCACATTCGATAACTGCGAACATTAAGGAATGTTGCCACGCAATATGTGTTTTATCGGTAAATGGTTTGACGGATCTTTTGAGTTAGGATAGACCCAATTACGAGAAATATGGACTTCGGCTATGTTCAACTAGTGACTAAAGCAAGCCATAACGGAAGCATAGAAATTTCGCATTTGAACCTGATTACCCATCCAGCCCATTGTGTCATATGAAATCCGCCAAGTGATCCAGCTGAGTGGCCGCCGAAACAGAAGTTCACAATCAGTATACTCAGGAATCCACCAACGCCACCAGTAAGCACTGAAATTATATTACTGGTAAGTAGTCTGATAGATCTAGTAATTTATTGGGTTCTTTGGTGACTTCCCTACAGCACAGTGGGATATGTAGGTAACTAGGTCCAAGTGTGAAATTTCTGTGCTTCCTGAGTAGCTTTGTAGCTCAGCTAATGGAGTACTTGCCGTGTCTGAGAAGGCTGTTTTCGTTGCTGGTTGGAATCTTGCCGAAGTCCAGATTTCTCCTAATTGGGTCCCTGTTGAATATGTTTTATTAAAAAATTATTTCAGTCATCAATTTACAGTCCTACGAAGAAGGTACCAGTGCAATGGAACCTTCATCTGAAACACTGGAACAAAAGAGATATATCTATCCTCGAAACTTCCAAGATGATTAGTTGGAAGATCACCGTCTGTCTGCTAACCGCATCAAGAGAGGAGTTTAGTTTATCGCCGACCGATCATCATAAAAACTCTTTCTTCCCAGTATCAGTAGCACAACCGCGCGTTCCATATATGACAGTATCAAGCCTAGCTGCTAGACCGTTTGTCCACCCAATTCCTAATCTGCACATGTGCAAGCTTACTATCTATCGGCTCAGAAAATCTGTTTCAGCGACTGATCCGTGAAGCTCCCAATCAAGCATTCTGCTGTTACAGTAAACGAACCTGACTGTCGCTGACTTTAAGTATAACTGACATCTCAAGTGGCACAGACTGATTGCTCCCACTCTTCATATTTCAGTCGGATGTACATTGAACTGCCGAGTCAGACAGGCAGTAAGAGAGGGGATTGTCGGGTTTGTGTCCAGTGACATGCACACACTAAATTGTATCTAGACTACTGCAGTACGAATAGTATAAACATACACACAGTTCCTTTATGTTCACCTAATATGACTTATTCAGGAAGACAGCACCACTTCCCTGATTCTGCTAAATTATGGTAGTTGATTAGGTGGCGCTGTTGAAGTTGTGCGCCCCTAGGTCAACTAAATGCGCGTCCACTTGAATCCGGAGCTAGCGCTGTGTTTCCGAAAGGCATTCTGACCCTTGGTGTATATACAGTTATCCAACCTGTTAAGAGTGCTCACGGGACTTGAGGGGAGAGTACAACCCATACCAAAGAATGGCGTTACACAAAATACAGGTAGGTAACAAGTTCACTAGTGTAACAAAAACGTGTTACTACTCTCGTACAGTACATCACTTTGTGTCATGCATTTGAAGAATTTTTTCTATACTGTTACCAAGACATTCATGTTGTTGTTGATGACAAATGAACGCGGTTTATCTGCCTAGTGCACTAGCTCCGTCTAGGCATCAGGTTGATACACGGAAAAATTCTCACCCATCCCATGGTCAATGTCTGAATTTGGTAAACACGCTTTGGTTAGACCACCACGTGTCCGTAAGCTACTAATATTGTGTCCCTACGGAGAACAGGCAGTGTTCACAATTCACCGGATTGTAGTTTGAAGTAGAGCAGAGCGATATAGACTATATGTGTTCAGGCAAAAACCGATGAGATAATTACATTAAAAGCGTACGACGATGCAGCCTGGTTACAGAATAAACCAAGTCATTCGTATGTTTTATTCCGCATTTCTTGGCACAACTGTGACGATAAACGCCATAAGCCCTTCAGTAAGAACTGACCGGAACTGGAGCTCATGATCATACTTGGTAGTATTCTTTCTAAATCTATCACCTTTCTCTTGAAATATACTGAAATATACTGTCACGAAGTACACGTGATTCGTGACAAACGGGAATATTAAGCAATCAGAATGATAAACGAAATTGTTTCCATTAGTGTACAAGGACAACTCTCATAGTCGCTGCTTTGCTGTAGCCAAAAGAAAAACCAGTGAAACTTTGGAGAAGTTCGCTGTCACCACCAAAGTAAGTCGAGTAGAAAATACGAAACTAAAAGTAAAATGAGACCTACTGTGTAGTTCATTCTGTTTGCAAACCTCAGCGCGATTCAAGCTGCAGTTAATCAAGTTATTGTTCGGAGGGGAGAGGAGATGAGAAACAGGCTTTCCTTCGCTCATTTTCAGGCATATTCGGGATAGCAGACCACTGTCATCGGAAAACTGAAGTTCAGGTGCTTCAGTGTACAACACATATGCCCAATAACTCATCATTTGTAAAAAAGAATATCAACCTTGAACTCAATTAACCACACCACATTTGCTTCCTTGTGGAGTTCACTTGTTCAAGTCAGCAACCGAATTCAATTGCGGAGGTGACAAATTGATTGATACTTCTTGTATGCGTGATTTACAATCGGGTCTGGTGTATTAAATGCAACCTCTCCTTACTAAGTACGTATTAATGTTATTCTTAAGCATAAATATTTGTTGGTATTATTATTACGTGCGTACGTGCACCAAATTAACGTTTCCTCAAGTGTGCGCAGAAATATCAGACGCGAAATGAAAATACAAATAATTGCGAGACCGAAAATATATTATGCGATAATTACAAATGGTCTCGATCAGCGCTAGACGACACCGATACGCGAAACAGCTAGGGAGGATAAGGATCCGACCGTCGAGCGCGCGAGCAAGCCGGAAAAAGCGTGTGTCGCGCTTGGCGCGCATACGCCGACAAGCATGCCAACAAACAAACGCGACCTCATGCATCAGGCAGACGGCAGGCAAAGATCCTTAAGGTCCTATGTACAATGTGAGCTAAGATTTTAGGAAGGATTTTACACATCGTACAGCAGGCAGACCGGGGGTATCTCCAGGTCACTACACAGCCCCCCTCCAGAAGGGTACTGCGAACGCAACCCTTTGATCTACGTGAGGACCAACTGTGGCCAGCCACCCTTGGCCTAGTCTAGTTCATGCTGCACCAGTCTGCGGTTGGTACTGCAATTCCTAGACGCCGCAGGTGGAGGAGTACTAGTGCCAACAGTTCCTAGCGAGCTCCTACTCGAGTGTCCTCTCTTACGGTGTCGAAACGAATGGGGGAATTTAGAGTTCGCATGTCGTGGTCCTGGGGGTAAACGTTGTGGTCGCATAACAGTATTCGCGTTGCGAACTTCGATCGGCTCAGGACGTAAACGCGTGCACGGAAATAAAAAGCGATATAGGTAAGGTTGGGCACATGTACAAATGGCAAACTTACCTGGTGAACATAAATACGCGGACATGCGCTGGAACGCATTTTTTGGTTTTCAAAAAAGGTTTGTAGTTTTTTGTTTTCAAAAGCTTGTGCATTTTTTGTGTTTTTTTCGTAGTGCTGAAATAAAACAGGACCTAACGAATCCTAGTCATCTACCAGACGTTTAGGCCAATGCACCCTACGACCCGAACGTGTTACGGTAGGTGCTGGCGTAGTCGGCGACGTTGTGTTCGAAGATGAGGCGCTCGGACAAGGCTGTTCAAAGGCTGTTGCATGCCTGGCCGCAGGATACGGAGGAGCATTGGAGGCTTCCTCAGTCCTTTCAAAGTAGGCAGGCTTCAGGCGGTCGATGCTAACGGTGTCCCGAGTACCCTGGCGCTCGAGTACGTAGAAGCGGTCCTTCCGTTGAAGTACCTTGAATGGACCTTCGTAAGGTCGCTCGAGAGGGCGTCGTGAACCATCCACGCGAACAAACACGTGTGTGCAGTCGTGGAGGTCTTTGGGAACAAACACTTTGCGGTTTTGTTCTCGAGTGTCCGTGACGCGGAGGCGGCGCATATGTGAAGCAAGTTGTTTGGCGTAGGAAGCATCGTATCGGAGTGCGTCTGTGGCGGACGAGAAGTAATCACCAGAAAGATGCAGCGGTTGGCCATAAAGGAGTTCGGCGCTGGAAACGTGAATGTTGGCCTTGAGGGCCACGCGGATGCCGAGTAAAACCATTGGCAGGGCTTCCGTCCAACGGATTGCATCGACGGCGGCAAGGGCTGCTTTTAGGTGTTCATGAAAGCGTTCGACCATGCCGTTCGCAGCCGGATGGTATGCCGTAGTCCGTGTGCGATGACATCCAATTGCGTTCGACGTCTCCGCAAAAGAACCGCTTTCGAACTGGGGGCCGCGGTCGGTTGTAACCGTGGCAGGGCAACCGTGAGATGCAACCCAACGCTCAACAAATGCGCGTGTTACGGTCTCCGAGCGGACATCGGGTATAGGGACGGCCTCTGGCCATCGTCAAGATATAGGTCATGCCATTCGAAGGTGGCAAAGGACCTACAATATTTATGTGAAGATGCGCGAGTCGAGAGGTGATCAAAGGGTATCGGCCAATCAGGGCCGACACGTGGCGGTGTACCTTAGCTTGTTGACAAGCCAGGCAAGATCGCCCCTATGTGCGAAGATCCTTTTGCATACCGGATCAGACGTACCTATCGGAAACAAGTTTAGCCGTAGCCCGGATGCCAGGATGAGCGATGTTGTGTAACGTGTCAAACACGCGACGTCGTAAGGCTGGAGGTACGACTGGGCGAGGGTCTCCAGCGGAAGTATCGCATAAAATCGTTCCCGGTGCTGTCGGTAGTGGGAGATCCGTGAGGCGCAATGACGAATGCTGGCAGGAAGTGTAGAGATCGTTTTCCGCGCGTTGTGCGTCAGCCATAGCTGGAAAGTCGATAATGTCGTGGCCAACAAGTGCTGATACGCGTGACAGAGCGTCAGCCACAACGCTGTCACTGCCAGAGACGTGTCGTACGTCTGTAGAGAACTGCGAGATGAAATCAAGGTGGCGCACTTCGCGGGATGAATAGCGTTCGGAACGATTGCGGAAGGCGTATACCAACGGTTTGTGGTCAGTGAAGATCACAAATTGGCGGCCTTCGAGGGCGTATCGAAAGTGACGAAGGGCCGAGTAAACTGCTAGTAACTCACGACCGAACGTGCTGTACCTCGCTTCGGTGGGTAGCAGGCGTCTGGAGAAAAATGAAAGCGGTCTCCAGGTCCCATCGACAAACTGTATGAGTACGGCACCAAGAGCTATGTCGGAAGCGTCTACGGCTATGTTCATGGTGGCGTTAGCGTCGAAATAACGAAGCATCACTGCGTCGGCTAGCGCGTCTTTGTTGCGATCGAACGAGTCGATGGCTGCTTCTGACAACTGGACGTTTCCGTTGGAACGGCGACGGAGTAAGTCGGTCAGAGGCTGCATGAGTTGCGCGCAATGCGGAATAAAACGGCGGTAATAGTTGATCATGCCGCTGAAACGACGGACAGCAGCGAGCGTTGTAGGGCGTGGAAAATCGCGAATCGCCTGTACCCTGTCAGTCAGCGGCCGGATGCCGTGCTGATCGACATGATGCCCTAAGAACTCGACTGCCGGTTGACCGAAAACGCATTTATCCGCGTTTACAGTGACGTTATACGCTGCAAATCGTTCAAAGAGCAATCGCAGATGATTCTGGTGCTCTTCTTTGGATGCGCTCGCCACCAAAAGATCATCGATGTAGGAATGGACAAAGTCGAAACCCCTAGTGACGTCATCGATAAATCCTTGAAACGTTTGAGCGGCGTTCCGGAGACCAAACGGCATGCGCAGAAATTCGAACGAGCCGAATGGCGTAATTACCGCGGTTTTGGCAACGTCGTCTGCGGCAACTGGGATCTGGTGGTAGGCATGAACCAGATCGAGCTTCGAGAACACACGGGTGCCTTTCGGGCTAGCCGTTATGTCCTGTATATGCGGAATGGGGTACCTGTCCGGTACCGTGACGTTGTTAAGCGCGCGGTAATCTCCACATGGGCGCCAGTCTCCCGGCTTTTTCGGCACCATATGAAGAGGCGAAGCCCAGGGACTATCCGACGGGCGAATGATGCCAAGCTCGAGCATGTGTTCGAACTCGGCGCGCGCTATCTTCAGCTTATCCGGTGTTAAACGACGGGCTTTAGCGAACACCGGCGGGCCAGTGGTGACGATGTGATGCTGCGTTGCACCAGTCACTGGCGACAGCGAGGTCGGTTGTCTGAAGACGGTCGAAAATTGTTCGACAAGAGAAGCGTAAGTGCCTGTGATAACCGGGCGATACACGGGACTGATTGGAACCGCGTTGGTTAAAGTCCCAGTAACAGACAAGTTCGTTCTGCGGTCGACTAGCTGGCGGTGTCGTGTGTCGACTAACAGGTCGAAGTGCTCGAGAAAATCGATGCTGATGATTGGCATTTGGACGTCTGCTACGGTGAAAAGCCATCGAAAAGTGCGGCGAAGGCCTAAGTTCAATGTGTGAGAACGCTGGCCATAAACGGTAATAAGCGTACCGTTTGCTGCACGTAAGATTGACTGCGCCTGCGTAAGCCGCTTGCGAGAATCCGGTGGGAGAACGCTGATCTCTGCACCAGTGTCGATGAGGTAGCAAACTCTCGACTCGCGGTCTCGAATGAAAAACAGGCGACTTCGGGAGCCAGCAACGTCGATCTCCGTGACGTGCTGACGGGCTAGTTTCCCTGGTCCTTTTTTGGAGAAGGTGCAGGGACTGCGGCAGAATCGAGCACGGTTACCAAACTGCTGGTGGTACCAGCAGTGGTCGGGGTTGGCACTCCCTGTGAGCATTCGTCATCTCCTAGAAGTCGACCGGGCGGCTCTTTTGTTAGGCTAACGTGAGAGTGAATGCGGGCGCAAGCTTCGATTGCTGAGCGCCTGGATCTGGCGTGTGAGTTCGTTCACACGGTTGGTCAGAAGTGCCAGTGGTTCCGGCGCTGGTTCGGATACTTTGGAGTCCTGTTTTCTGTATGTCTCCCAGATACGATCGGCGGTATCAGCCCATTGCGACAGGGCAGCTTGAGGGTTGGCGCTAAGGATATTTTGCATATCCCTAGGGAGTCGCTGAATCCATATTTCCTTCAACAATGACTCCTCGAGCTGAGTCGAGCCTGCGAGGCGTTGCATGTGGCGTAGAAGCTGTGAAGGCTTCTGGTCGCCTAACTCGGTGAAACTCAGCAGCTGAGCAATGCGTTGACGGTCCGAAAGGCCAATGCGTTTGATAATGGCTTCCTTAAGCTGATCATATGGTTTAACGGAGTCTGGAAGCTCCAAGATGTCGTCTACCTCGTCTACGACATGAGGCGGAAGAGCAGCAACCACATGGTGGAACTTCGTTAGTTCAGTGGTGATGTTTCTCAACGCAAAAGTGGCTTCTAACTGTGCAAACCAGCTTCGGGGACTGTTCTCCCTAAAAGGTGCAATCGGGACTGAAAGAGCACTGACGTAAACGTCTGGCGAATCAAAAACGCGTTCTTGCATACTTTCGACAGCAGCAGAGATTAAATTGAATAAATAAATGGAAAAGTAGAGCTAACTTACGTCAGAAAAACAGAATATACGTGCTAAAAAATTGAAGATGTACGGGCTCGTCAGTTTTAGTGCGTACGTGCACCAAATTAACGTTTCCTCAAGTGTGCGCAGAAATATCAGACGCGAAATGAAAATACAAATAATTGCGAGACCGAAAATATATTATGCGATAATTACAAATGGTCTCGATCAGCGCTAGACGACACCGATACGCGAAACAGCTAGGGAGGATAAGGATCCGACCGTCGAGCGCGCGAGCAAACCGGATAAAGCGTGTGTCGCGCTTGGTGCGCATACGACGACAAGCATGCCAACAAACAAACGCGACCTCATGCATCAGGCAGACGGCGGGCAAAGATCCTTAAGGTCCTATGTACAATGTGAGCTAAGATTTTAGGAAGGATTTTACACATCGTACAGCAGGCAGACCGGGGGTATCTCCAGGTCACTACAATAGTGTAAGTAAGAAATAACCTAACCGGGGGGATTCTAATGGTGGTGACGTAACTCACTGATATTTTTATTTATTGTACTAAGAGACACTGCAAACAGTCGACGATCAATGAGAGGACTAGTGATAGGGCAGCGGACGCACCGCTAGTGGTGGATTTTACATGGTCATAGAAAGTTGAGGAAGGGCCGTTTGTAGTCAACACATTTCACTGGATCAAAGATAGGTGCAGACGGTGGATAAAGCGAGTTACGTTTTCAAAGTGTGCCCCAAGTGTGTTACTGAAACAAGCCTGTTATTGTATCGTTATTGCACCAGTTGGAGCTCTCGCCGGATCAATCAATGAAGTTGAGGACGAACCAAACCGATGAAATCGAGCCAATGAAATAATGCGCGAAGTGACCACTTTGGTAACCAAGCCAGTGAACCGACGAACCCTAGTAATCATCAGAAGTCGAGGTTGCAAACAGCTGTTTTCGGTCATTCTCATCAGGCATATACAATTACAAGAGATTCGTCAGGTTTATATATCAGACAAAAGCATGGTCATACGCAATGGTGATAGGCAAGGTAAATGTGGGTGAATGTCTACCCGGGTGGTGGTGGGTTTGTGTGTGTGTGTGTGTGTGTGT
>QNGE01002019.1:0-58285 GCA_008508345.1 Paragonimus westermani | reverse complement strand
GGACTAGACACACATACAAGCACACCAGATATTATTATGTAATCATGACCATGGCAACCCGACCGGTTGTTTCAACCACTTCTGTGCACATAACGTCGGTTGGTAAGTTCGAATGAGAATCGCTTCGCAAAAGGCCAGTAACTTCGGATTTCGGTTGCGCAACAGTACCTTGAATGAGTTAACCGGGTCAACTTGGTGACCTGTTGTCATAAGATGTTTATAGAATGAGAGATGAGAAGCATAAATTGCTATGAACTTTTGCGTATAAAAACCGTCGCGGGCAGGATTCGAACCTGCGCGGGGAAACCCCATTGGATTTCGAGTCCAACGCCTTAACCACTCGGCCACCGCGACACGGGCTGGTGTCATTTTAGGTTACTTGTGAAGTGCGAGTAACATCAATCTGATTTGGATGCTGTATGTATGTATGGTGGTTGGTTTTTTGAGGGGGAGACCGTTCTGAAAATTACTGATACTGACCAACGATTGTGGCTCAACGGTCATATGTGGCAATTCAGTTTTCGTAACTGTTATCCTCCGGGCAGTAGTTATAACTACTTCGTTGCACGAAGGCGTGGGTGGAGTTTAATATCGGGTCGGGCGTTAACGTGTTCTAACTGGAGCGAAACTTCGCAAACGTTAAAATGATTGAGCTACTTGCTATAAGTTGTTTAGAATGTTCGATATGCTAGCGAAATTTCACAGTTTTTTGCCGTAGGCGCAAATTGCTTATGTTACACCAAACATCTTGACTGCTTGTCCGAAAATTTTTAGCATTTGTCTTCGAATTTCACCTTGCTTATAACCATAATTGCATAATTCCCTAACCTTCTGTGAACCCTATGGTACTACTCTAACTCAATACCATATACATCCAAATATTTCAGCCTCCTTGCTTCTTGGTTATTTTCAGGCTTTATACAAAGACAATGCATAGCTCTTTAAATGTGGTTATTCTTTGCTCGGTTGCTTGGACATCTGTTTAAGGGGGAGGGGGTATTAGCTTGTGCCTCTTCTTCAGTGAGGTGTGAAACCTCATTTGCTCGACCGTCGTTTAGACGCCTTCGAGACTATTAAGACCATTCGGTTTATTTGACAAACTTAGCTGGCGTTATGGGGTACATGGACAACTCATAAACCTGAATTCACCCGAACAAATTCAGTGTACAGTGCTTGAACAAAAGCTCGTTTTCACCCAATTAGTGTAGATTGAAACAGCCCACGTTGCACCGGCTACGGCCGAAAGACTCGAAGTAACGTTTTTAATGCCGCCTGATAGGTATCCTCAATCTGACTGCACGATGGGTCAAACGCACCTTTTTGAAATCAAAGTGATTGTGATTCGGGATCTGAGATGGCTGATGCTGAGTTGTGCATCGAGTGCAAGCCGCCTGAAAAGAGAACTGACCACGAGAAGAAAATGTCCAACAGAATTCTCGTAGAGAATCGTACCAGCAGATATTGGCAAAGATTGGCCAGTGAGCTATAGAACTGATTATTGGTAGGAAGAGAGAAACTCGGTCTCAGAAAGCTGCGAAGCGACCGTAGTGGTAAACTTGATTGAGGCGTGGTCAACTAGTGCTGGTTCTTGCCACAGGACGTCAGCTCTAAATTTGTAGTTGCCAGGGGTGTGATTAGTGATAAGCAGTTAGTATTAGATGATTGGGAGTGTTTATACTAAGTATGACCGATAGTATACTTCTGGTCAAGAAAGTCAACGTTTTCCAGATTATGTCAACTTACTGTAGGAAAATGACACCAGCTACCTGCTAGACGCCTCGATAGATACACTTACTTTAGCGGCTGAGTCAAAGCGAATTAACGACGGAGCGGTGGTTGGTTGGTCTTCACTGTGATCGAACGATTCAGCTGCTGCGTTGATAACACGACGCCGCCACATACACCCCCACCGGCTAGGTCGATCAAGGGCTACATAGATTTGCCGGTCTACAGGATAGAACGTCAACAATAAGTTACCATATCCATTAAAACAACAGATGGCAGCAAACGCTGTACGACTCGAAAGATCCCTACTACCTTGAAACTTATCGGTCAGCCGTGAAACACAGTGTTAGTGGACAAACTATATCGCGGGTAGACCAAAAGTGAATTCATTTTCGTCTAGAGGCATATTAAAAGTTGTCAGCAGATCAACAGGCTGTCGCTGACGTGTCTGCCGTTCTGACATCCGCGCGGAAAGTGAACTTCCAAGAGTTTCTCGAAGATCTGTCTATTCCTAGATTGACCATGTGGTCTTACTTGATCCGTACATCCTTCAACTTATCTGATTTTAAACGGCTTTCTTCGGCGAACGCCTGAGATACTTGTTGTACGTTTTCGTGTCATTATATCATTGTTGGCAATGGACAAGGACGTATGCAGATGGAAAATGGTCGGAGCCACATCTTCCAAAGAATTATAAGAATTCATGTTTCTGGAACAGTAACACACGGAACTGCTCTAAATAAGGTCAGTCAAACTCATCAAAACCGATAATCAATCTGAAGCATATGACAGGTTACAGCTGATGGTAAGGAAAACGCGGACAGTGGCCGTTCGGACTTCGGCGATTGCGATTATCTAGTAGGAAGACTTCAGTCGAGTCTGTGTAAGCCTTCGCTGAACACTCTGATAGTGCTCTAGACGGCCGAGAGGAAATGCGGTGGAACGACTGCTGTCGTCGATGAACTGGGTGGTTTAGTAATAGTTACTTTGAAGGATAAACGGGCTACAAGTACTCTTACGAACGGAGATCATCGGTGACAAATCTTTGATGTTAAACAAACCACAACAAACGACATTTGACTTAACGACATGATAAATACGAACGATCGTTTACGCCTAATAACGTCGTTGTTGCGAAGCAGATTTCAACAACAATTTTTTGCATCTGGATGCAGTTCCTTGTGTGACTGTTAATACCAGTTTCTTACATTTGTCCCGAATTCCTCGGTAAATCCATGCGAACATCTCTTTCACCACAAAAGGTTTGGAATTTTTATCCTCTTTCTTCAGCACACTCGTTTCTTTCCGAGTTTAGTGTAACTACGACACCTCTCAGGTTCTGTTCACACTTTCAAAGATTTGCGTGCTCGTAATGATGAGGATGGCACAACTGGTGCGCATCGTCGTCTGATCGTGGTATCATGTCACTTACATAACACACTTCCAGGAATAATATGCCCATGCTTCTCGTTACTACTTGGGCCCCGACATTCCACCACTTCGTAGGGTACTTCTCCTGTGTGATGATCCTAATATATCCCGATCTGGTTGTAATCTCGTTTTGCTGCCGTCTATACTTGAACTACGAATCATGTTTGAACACAACACATTGGCCAAATGGCCTTGAGTTTGGCCGTTCCTTGGTGAAACCCTGTGTCCTTTGCACTTCTGCTAACCCACCCGCGTTTGTTACTTGATCTGTGTTTCTTGTCTGACCTTGTGGCCGAGTAGTACCAATTGTCTTTCCACTACTTGTAAAATGGTCAAGACAACAACATTTTCCCGCAATACAACCAAAAAATATATCCTATTCTCCGTCTCATCTGTTATGGTTGACAATTTTCCATTCGTAGCGGATAGTTGGTGTGTAACTTTGAATGTCAGCAGCTCAAATTCGAAGTGAGCACCCGACAACATACATGGTATACATCAGAACCCAAATAGCTTTTCCCCCAACGACCGATATTTCGGTTCAGAGATTTTGGGCTTGTTTGCTTTAGGGTCGGTATACAGAGAAGTAGTCGGATTACCGTCCTGGTTCATACGACCGCGGGTTTTACTACCCTCTAGTGTGATCAGTTGAATCTGACCATGAACGATACATCAAAAAGAGTGAAACTATCCTGTTTGCCTATTAATTTTGTGCGCTTTCCAGATGCGGCCATCAATACAAGCAGGCTGTGTCAAATTCGAAAATTGATTGACCCTTATTAACTCGTTGGGCGTCCTCTAAAGGTGTGGGTAATTGTGCCATGTTTCAAAGAAACGGTGAATGCTTACGACTCCCAAGTTCAGCAGCACTTCAAACCTGAGTACTGCATTAGTGGTCAGAAAAACCGACACACTTCGTAAAGTCCGTCATCTTCGATTCGTGAATACCGTGTAATGAAAGCACTGCAACTACATGAGGAAAACGAATTTGCTCAGATGCAGAATGACGTAGCTCAAACATGACGTACAGTTAACTGGACGAAACAAAATTTGCGATTTACCTGTTTAAACGGAGTAAATGGTGTGTTGACTTCTGAAATATCATCATGATGGGTGAAAAACCTATGTGAAAGTATGGTTTCCAGAAACTGTAACGTAACGCACAACTTTGAAAATCGCACATATAAGTAAAATAAGGTGAAATATACTGTGCTGAGGCAGAAAATGAATATGCAGCGAAATGAATACACGACTGGCCTCCAATTTGCACTATACGCCACACCGATATTGAAGCTAGCTGGATAGATAGAGGAGCAGTCGTTAACCTGTGCTTTAACTAAGGGAGCCTGTAAATCGATGTCGGTCACCGACAAGCGAACAGATAATCGGATAGAACCCGTCATGTGAACAGTCTTAGTGATATAGGTGTAATAGTTATGTGAGCCACATACCCAGTTATACTGCAACTTAGCCAGCGAAATTCCCCGTCTGTCGGGACGGCAGTAGGTCACACCTGGGAGGCTGACCCGAGGGCTGGTTTACAATTAGACCTGTAGGTGTCACATTGGGCAGGACAGTCATAACTGACACATTCCGTTTGTCCGCGCTAATTGCCGCATCGACACTTCGTATGTGTTACCTCAACGTGGTCCGATGTCCCGCGACCTATTCACCCTACAATCCGAAACGCAAAGTGACCTCGTGAAACAGACGCGTTCATTCGTGATGCGTCTGGAACGGTGGACCATCCCAATCATGTCGACACCACAGGTGCCTGTACAATCCTCTCTCACCCACTCCCCCTCCACACACGCACAAATTATCTCACTCTGGGTGGACCTGTCATTGGTCATGTTTACGATCAAACCAAAAGCCGTGTCTGTCGCTGGTTCGAATCCAGCCGAAGCCCTTACTTTTCACAGTTGGGTCTCATCTAAATTCATTAATCTGCTACACTACTTATTAGTAAACCAAAAGCCGTCAGGCCTTCTGACATGTAAAAACAAGTGGAGGTTTGAGACACGGAACACAACAGCGTCATGCCTGTACTGGAGGACATGAACTAAATGGTACACAGTGGCACTGAAAGGATTTTGGCTCCGAGGCTCGAGCAAAGGAATTACGAGTCAAGGATTACACTGACATCAACCCTGCTCTCTGAAACTCCCCCACAAGTCTCCGCATATTCAAGCAGTGATCTGCAACAATCATGTGTACAGAACTAGCAGGATTTTGATAAGTTCAAACACTTGGTTACCTAGCTCATTATTCGTTTATATATGTCACACTGCTAATTACGTGTTATACATGCATGCTTTTTATTGGCGTCATTATCTTTTGGTGATAAGTAACTCTAGCGTCAATAGACTCGATTGAATGCGAAATTAGAGTGGGTTCGAAAAAGTGTCCAACGCATGTCTGTCGCTAGTACTTATCCGTCCACTTCATCCACATTCTTCAAAATGTCCGAAATTGAACCATAACACTCAGATGTTACAAAAACGCCAACGTCGTTGGCAGACCTGAGTCAGTGGTAAACTGCAGTGAGATAAGATGGGGTGGTTTCCTGATTGGAGAGTTCAGGTACGAGCTGTTATGGCCAAAACTGTGGTCGGACAGCGACAACCAATCAGAAACGACGATCAGTTACTGCACTGGTTACAATGGTCTTGCAGGAGGTGGTGATCAAAACAAGTTGCTTGAGCGAGTCTCAGGTATGAACAAACGGGTTGCTTAGATGAAGGTCTTGTGTAGATGGCAGCGAATGAGTTAATCAGAACGCGGAATGCTTGTCACCCAACAGCAATATTAAGCATTAGTGTTTTTATATATAACGGTTGGTGTTTTCAAGTGGGCTGAGATTGCCTAGTGAAGCTCAGACATCCGTTGTTCTGGTTCTCTTGATTTGGTGGCTGAGTGCACGACAAACAAGCAATAAAAACTTTGAGGTGGTCGCTACCTAAAGGTTACGAAGTGAAAAAATTACTGAGGAAGGGTTTTCCATCGTGTGTAACCTTTCTACAAAGACTGTAACTCCGAGGCTGTGGGGGTGAAGCCCGCTTCTGGGAGGGCGGCTGTGACCCACAACTAAATAGGAATCGTTAATTATAAGCAAAAGCTCGTCGCGGGCAGGATTCGAACCTGCGCGGGGAGACCCCATTGGATTTCTAGTCCAACGCCTTAACCACTCGGCCACCGCGACACAACAAACAACCTTCTTAGGTAATAAATAATGTGTTCAAGAATGTTACGTATTAGGTTAATCAAGATCAGTGTTAATTACGTTGTGGGTTGAAGTTGTCAACTTGGGTTCCATTCAGTTTAAGATACTAATTAAGCGTATCAGAATTAACCTAATGGAAAGACAGCTCATGTTGTCATGATGAACCAGTCCGTCATCAGCAGAAAACAGTCAGTATATTTCAATTATATGGCTCTCTAGAGCACTTGATTTCGTGAAATGACCTGACAGTAATAATTGTTTCAATGAAGAATGTGAGGCCGAAATAGTTCACCGATTCAGCCAGGGCAGAAGATTTGTCTATCACCTTAATCGTTTTTAGTAGGTACCTCTTGCGAAAGTCACCTTTAAAAGATGTGGTATCGATTAAACTATGTTGTAAGGCGTAAAGGAACATTTCCGTGTTATCCATATACGTGCAGCCGCGAATAGTTCGTTCACCACCGCGGAGTTATTGATTGCTAAAGTTGTAACTGTATTCACTGCTCCCTGAACAGTACGACTGAAGTGTGTAACTCGCTGATCTGTTGTTATCAACACTCTTATATAATTGGTCTCAGAGTTTCCCGTTTCTCAATTTACACGCTAATAACTTTCGATTGTATTCGGAGCGAACAGTGACACTCAAGGAAATTTATATTTGCCGTGATTTGGCCACTCGAATCAGATTGGAAGGCATGGACGGGATACAAGAATTGTCACCTTTGAGTAAACTAACACTTGCGCTCCACCGAGTGTCGTTTTAAGACGCACGACCCAACCACACGTGCACCAACTGAGAAGTGTTCATACTGGCATAATCTATAAGGTTTGCACGTGCGAGCTGACTCCCAGTTGTTTCCGTATGAAAATGCAGCATCGTGCGGAATAAAGATATTGTCAAGTCTCGAGCAGACTTCCGATTACTACGACTGATGGCAGTGGCAACCAGGTATCACCTGCCTTCAACAGAACAAAAGGCAGCAAAACCACTTGCTAAATGCAAAAAACGTGGTACACAATGAAAAACCTGATTGATCACCAGTAAAACGAAACCGGTTCGAAGCAACCATCATTATGAAACTCGAAATAGACTATCCCACGACTGTATCTGCAAGCTGTTGTTCGGTGTGCAGCTCAGTAGATTATTCTTTCTTGCAGAGGCCTCCTTTTTGGCCATTCAATTCTGATGAATATTCGAAATGAGTTAAAAAATTCGATGCCATATTCACAGAAAAGAGAATGAGATTGGGAGCACTATTTTCGGGCAATGCCTCACTGATTACAACAGCCGGTAAGGCATGGTTTCTTTGATCCGATTACCGATGACCCTAAATTTTCTATGTTTAAAACCCCTCGAAACGATTTAATGGTTAGACATGATGTTGAGAACGTGTTTTATGAATGGATAAATGAACGCGTTTTCACCGTCAAAAGTTTAGTCTAAACACAATAGTTCGCCGCTATCTTTGACTTTCAACAGGATATCCCTATGAAGTTCGATGGATCAGCGGCCAGTGAGCCGACACTGATTAAGGGTTGGGGTAAGTCCCTGATCGCAATAAAAATACGTTGTACTACTGCACTACGACTACAGTCAAACTTAAGTAAAGTTATGAACTGTTAATCTAAATCGCAAACGCTGCACCCAAGCAACAGCTAGATTCAGCTTGTGAAAATCCAAGTTCCTACCTGATCGTCCGTTTCCAAATTTCCCGTGGTGATGGACATTTTGTTTTGCTGTTCAGCTTGGTAAATACACAACATGTCTTTTGTGTAAACAACGCTTTTCCCGGCGTATTGTTGCATGATCAATAAAGTTACGCCTGTCAAAACGATGGGCGTACGGCGATCTCCTCTGAGGCGACTATTAAGCGGACTGACAAAAAGTCATCTGTTATTAAGAAGAGTCCCTCTTGGGAGAAGATCCTAAACCATACATCGTCATTATATGTGGTATCAACGCGGAGCATATTCTTTTAACTCAAGAGGGTTCATTATATGCGTTTTTTTTCGAATAACCTTTCACTATGAGCAACACGCGGTTTAGTTTGCATTTTAACCCATCTTTCCGAATGGTTCATGCTATTGTTGACGATTGACGTACGTAGTTTCATTCTGCGCCACTTTGCTTACTGTGGCTGGTTCCTCGTATGCCCGACGATTCTTTTCTGAACAGAAATAACGCGGGCGCATTGCATTGAGTAACCGACATAGTTCAAGCTATGGCATACTTGTCTAGGAATTCCTACTCACGGGGATATCCAGTCAAGACGATCAGGCAGCCTGGTCATTATTCACAATTGAAAGTAGCTAAGAGTCAATATATGAGAATTCCATGGCCAATCTGGTGGCTCCTTTCAAAGGAGGTTGGCCTGAGAGTTCTTCTGAATGCGGAGACCGCGATTAAATGTGAGTGATAAACAAATTAAAAAAACTAGGTGGGTTCTTGAAATTATGTCGTCCTTTCTGAATAAAATTGCTATATTTTGCCTGAATGACAGATCTCCACGAACTCACGTGTTTTCCTTCAACCATTCTGTTTTGAAGTGATTTATGCTGACTTGGATTATCTTGGTCTGTTCCAGTACATTAACTGTGTGAGCTGACCATGTGAGCTGCCTTGATCTAGGGAGTTTATTAACTAAGGTTTCGTTCCTGTTAGACACAACGATGTCACACTGAATAGCGGAGAACGGCCAAGGGAAAACTGTTATGCTGAAAGGCCTGTATATCATATTATCGACTCCATAAGATTTTCATTTAATGTGGTGCCTTCTCAAGCGTAGACAAACAAAACCACGTTTATAGTTATCTGTTGCCTTCCATCAGAGAAAAACGATTTTAAAAATGTTGCCCTCAGCGAAAGGTTGCACGAAGGTTTACCTTGACTGCCCATCTAATAGTCCAACTCATAAGTTTCAAGAAGCCTTGAATACAGTATTGAAAACCATGCATCAACATCGTATCCACTGTTCGTTCTCTTGGCATGTGTTCCAACAATTAGTGGCACACACATTACCAAGGCCGAAGACTGGGATGAACTGAGTTATACTTTGACGTACATCCAGTGTATTGTAAATGATGTGAGTTCACAACCTGGTTGTCCTAATCCGAAAAGAGAACCGACTGCGTGACACGCTTCCAACTTGTGCACGGCGAGGTGAACAAGGCGCGAGATTCCTGCGAGTGTAGTATACTACCCAGAGCTCCTAATGAGTAGCATGGCACAAATCGAAAAGATGTGAAAAGGTTTAAGTGGACCACATTGCGCAAACCTCCGGCCAACTGACAACAAATCCGTTTCGTTCAGCTGTTGCTCCCATGCTACACTGTTTTATATTCTGTTGAATTCAGTGCACGATAACCAAGATAAATCTGAATGGTAACACCCCACAACGTTTGGAAGGACTGCATCAGGGGCAAGTAGTGTCGCATGTAAAGTACGCTGATTAACGATCCAATAAACGAGGGTTTGAGAAAGCAACTGCTTGTTCCAGGTTTACCATATCCATCCAGAGGAGAGATTTTGCTTGTTTCCAATCGGAATTTGGACGGCTTAGCTTTATCAGTCGATAGTTATCGTTCACGCATCAACATGCAGCGTATAGCGTTCACTTCCAATTTCCTTACCCCGTGAACAAAATTAACGCATGTAGAAACCCCCAACTTCTTTCAGCCAGTCGACCTTGCGGTTTCTCCAACTACACATACAATCGGATACTCCATTGCTCTTCACCCTATCGATCGCTTAACAGATCCTCATCCAAAAATTATACATCAAATTGAATATGCTACCGCCTTCGGAAAGCTGGCGTTCAAACATTGCGCTGCATTCTCTTTGCTTTTCTTCCGGATCTCAGCCACTCAGGAAACGGCTGTAACAACTGAATTCTGCAAAAGCTCGGCCGGTTTCCAACCGATATGAAGGACGCTCAGAACTTCCTTATTGTTATGGGATGTGAAGTTAGGGTTTTCTCCATCACATCTCACGATCGAACCTCATTTCGCAGTAGTCCGACACTTCAAAGGTGATATTTGCACTCCGGAATCCAAAGCAAAGATCACAACACTTAATCAACAAAGTGTCACGTTGCCCATTCTATGTACTGTTGTTCATTTTCAGTTTCTGTCCACAGCAGCACCAAGTGCTTTTGTTCCAAGTCTTCAGAAGGTTGAACAGCTGTGTCACTGTTATCGATCTTTCGGCACTCCATCACTTGTCAACTTCTGACACTATACCAGCCTAACTAAATTAAGTGTGTCTACTGACAATGAGGCTGCTGCGAGAGTAGTAGTAATAATCAGTAGTAGTAATCAGTAAATGAGCAGGGATAATCACACGTTTACCGTGTTAACCAATTCTTTTCTAGCCAGTGACCGGACAGGTGGGCCAACTCACGCAACCAGGTCACAGCCATTAATCCGTTAGTGGCTGCTGTGTTTATGCACACACATGCAGGCATCCACTAGGAGTATAATGAACGGGCCCACTCAATACTGCGTACCGTTGAATGCGTGACGCTTGCGCTGCACCGGAGCAAATGATCTCCTGTCGTCATCCTTGATAGTCGTCGTGGGTAATGTCAAACAATAGGTACATTCAGTTCCAGTTTTCCGTACAACCAGTACCACCTTTCCCCGAAAGAAATAGAATTGTACCTCACAGAAACCTCTCCGTGTAGTTTGGCTGCGGCACGAAGTGGGGCATATAACAACCAGAAGTGATCCAACTGTGAAAAATCTTGGTTTAGGCTGGATTCGAATCAGCGACAGGAACAGCACGCCCAAAAGTAGCAAGCGCTCTATCGGGTGAACCAAGAAGCCTGGTTGGAAGCTCACAACTGTTCAATGCTAAGTGCAAAATCTACTAAACTATTTATGAGCAACATAATTATAGTGCACAATAATAGAGTTGGAAGATTTCAGCTTGAACTGTTTGAGGAACCCTACCGCGATGGCTCATTCACTGGACTATTCGGTGGAGTCCATCAGAGGCAATAGGGCGGGTAGTCAACTGAGTCAAAATGTGGAATTTATGGGCACCCAAAGTCGCCTCACAGTTTAGCGTGACGCGTTTGGAAATGTCATTTCTCTTGCTGGTTCGAATTTCGTCGGAGCTAAGGTTTTTCACAATGTTACCACTTTTAACTTAACAAATCTGTTAAGCCACCTATTAGTTATATAGCAGTCAGTTACAGGTGACCTCAATCGGTCGTGTGTTGACCTTGGCTGCCTGTGTCCCACACCTGCTGTGTTCCGATTGGTCGTGGATTCGTCGATCAACAGCACATTCTTCCACGCACTTACGAATGATGGTGTCGCCTGTAGGTGTCAGAATTGGGTTTATACTTTTCCTGAGTCACATGTTCACTTTCTTAGTGTGGTTTGATGTTAGTTGCGTCCGGATAGAAAAAAAACCAGTTTGTCAAAGTCTGCAATGCATTTCGGAGAGAAGTCTGGAATTGGATCATGCTGCTGTTTACGTTAATCTCGTTTGGCTAGTTGTTCAGAGGTCAAGCAACTGTTTTTGATAGACGGCCACCTGAAATGAGAACGACCACACTTAGTCATCTGCTGGACATTTACCACAATAGAGCAATTAGTCACTGTCAGTCGAGATTATGGAATCCAGGGGACACTTAAACAAAAGTGTAGGTGCTGTTGCCATACGACTCAAATGAGTATAAACAGCAAAATAGCCCGTGATTGGGTTATACTCATCTAATTTCAACGCTTTCTAGAGTGTATAGTTGAGGTTCCCCAAGTATGTATGTCTGTGAGGTAGCAGCAGCCACCATATTAATTGCGCGCTATTGGCCAATTTTTACCAGTAACCACGTACTCCATACGCTAACATACTTTATGAGATCTATTACGATCTTGCTATGGGCTGAGACTCTGCGAATTTCCTGCAAGTTCATTTGAATTCTGCGCTGTCCCTTGAACTCTGCTGAGACAGGAGGAGTCTTTTTGTTTAAATGGTAAGGTGCATTCTCTCTTATTAGTACGGGTGTTAATCTCCAACGTGCTGTGCTAACGAAATTGGATGTGAAAAAGGCAGTTCACATACCACCAACTAGCTCAGAAAAGTGGTTAACAATCTCGGGCGACTGTTCAATTGGTTTAGAATAGACCACGTAAACAATGGGACACGAACGGTCAACTACCGCTTTCCAGACAGTTCATAATCGTTTACAGAAATGACCGCGAAGCTCGAATTTCTGACGAATTTCTGCCCATAATCTTTTCAGAAATAATCATACGAAGAAGATAACAGTGGTAAAAACATTTTCAAACTGTTTGAGAGGCTGAGTATATGCTCAACATTTTGATTTTTTGTAAACAGTTATTTTAATTAACACTATCTTCCTATTGTACTGATTCACTTGATCCAACGAAGTACGGTTTCACGGAGGAACAGGCTTGATTTTGACCTCATCGCTAATGATTCAACCTATTTATATGTTGTAAAGATTATTCAGGCATCCATGGATGATAGAAATGATCACTTTAGTCCAAAATTTCCCTCCGAGTCGGTTATTCTTGATGCTTTTTTGAAAATGTATCCTTCGTAGAGAAACCCAGGAGTAAGCTACAAAATTAATACATTCGTCATACTTTCGATTGAAAAATGGCTGGAGTTTATGGACGACAGTTGTCGCAGTGACCAACTTCTTCGTTCTCGTAACTTTAAAGTTCTTGAAATTTGGTTTATACTACCAAAAACACTGAACTGTTGACCATTTCTGGGGTTTGCGTAGGCATGAATATCATGCACTGTTCGGGGGGATTGTTGGGCTCGTAATTTCATTTGAAATGGTCAGTTTTATTTTCTTGTTATACACGCATTTACGACTAGCAACAATGCGCGGAATAACTTCCTATCATAGTTTGTATTCTTAGATTATTCGAAATAAGTGGCCCGAAGAGGATCAGTTCCAACTGTTATTAAACTGTCAGGACAATTAAATTTTCTGGGTAAACAGTTTATGAGAAACCTCCTAACACATGGACAGAGATTATTTCGGTTCAAACAAGACCATTCTGTCAGCCCTTACTTAGCCGAGTAGTAGGACTTACGAAAATATTTCACTTCCCCCAACCAGTCAACGTTGTTCAAATTCAGTTGCCATAATTAACTGATTCAAACGTCACCCGTCAAAGACCGTCAACCTAATCGTCCATATCGAGTCCATACTATACCAACTAGTGCGATTTGAAAATCTAGGGTGAAAGTTTTCGCTACAGGGCTACCATAATGCTAAATTGCAGTCGATTACTCACTGACTGGGAAGATATTGTTAGAAGTTAGTTGTTACTTCTCAGAACAATTATGTAACAGTAATCGGGAATATGCTTCATTTTTTATGCAAGTAACTACTCTGCCTTGTCAAGCGCCAAAAAAGTGCACCAGACTTCGACTTGCAGAGTGGACGAGCATCCGTCTAAGTGTGGAAGTAGAAATCACATATACGTAGGCTATCCTCATAGTAGCCGTTTAAACCTTCATTCAGGTTCATAAATAACGCGATATCAATTTGAGATGCATAGGGTATCCCAGTGTTACGAATACCAACTGATCATATATTATGGTAGACTCTAGCCGGATTCGAACCAGTACCGGAAACACGAGGCCCATACGCCGTAAGTGTCCTACCAGTTGGGCCACACCGAAAGCTAAGAAATTTCACATTTCGACTCAATTACTCACCCAACCCAGTGTCACACGGAATCCACCGAATGATCCAGCAGACTAACTGTTCAAGCAGGACGGAGAGGGGGGGGGTGGTAACTGAGTTCAAGTGTGAAAAGCCTGAGCTTCCAGTGTAGCTTCGTACCTAAGCTAGGCCTCCTGGTTCTGACATTGGTTTGAATTCAGCCGAATCCCAGATTTTTCGCGCCTTAGTCTTCTCTAAAATCTGCCACCCTAGTTATAACTGCTACATTCATTGATGAGATAATTTCCGACTGGTATCATGCAGACAGGATCCTCACTGTACTTAACTTCGTAGAGATTAAGTGTAATAACTGTGTCACCCGTTGTTAAACTGAATGACGCTGTTGTAGATCATCAAAGTCATGTGAGAATTGGTGAACAAACAGGTAAAGGAAGTTGGTTTTTGTCAAGTTGATAGAATACTCTCTGCAGTTGAAATGGATACCATCACGCTGATAAGAATACCTAGACTAAGGGGTGAAATAGGATCACCTAGGTGTAAGGCGAGAGAAACTGGTCAACCAACTATGAGAGCCGAGTCTAACCCACCTAGACGGAATTGACCAAAAAAAATGGAGGATTGCACCAAAGCCTAAATTGTGCTGAGACCCAGCTGTTCTGATTTCGATTCTACAATATCACAAGACTTTAGTGGCCAGCCTAGCGGGCAGGCCCAGAAGGAATCCACTACTGACGTTGAAGCAAACTAAAGTCTCTTTTTGATGAGTGTAATCCGGCAGTTTTCCAAATTAGCAACATATGAACAAAGTTAGTTAAGTACAGGTTGTAACAGCCCAACTCATTCAGCGGTCCTCATCAAAACCCGAAAAGCTAGACAATGCCGACTATAAAAGTGACTTCATAAGGAAAGCTGGTAGGGCATGAAACACTTACCAAGAAGCTGCAAATCGGGTAAACGTCGTCCTTCCGATTGTGAATGTTCTAGGCACCCAAATTGCTGTTAAGGAACGCTGTTCGAGAAGATCGCATACTGCATTCAATGAGGTTGCTACACCCTATCGAATGCGACGTGCCAACGCGGCTATTAGTGCAGACAGACGAAAGTGTGTCCTGTCAACGGGACATCTACAGAACAACCAGTTGGTAGACCCCTCAAGTGTCTCAATTCTAAATGGTACCGTATAACCAACCGAGTGAGTGGTTGAGACGTTTCTAGGGTCCACTTCTGTTGGGAAAAGCCACCTATCCAACTCTGTTCTCAAGCTATGGTAACAGCATCTTTTCTGCACTCTGACCGCATCGCAATATCACGTTCCACAGTTTTGAATGTCCCATTCAAACAGGAAAATTGTGTTGACACCCGTGAAAACGCAAACTTGATCTGTTCAAACTTAGGGGTATGCACTTTCATAATCGTTGAATTATAGAACAGACGCAGTTATGGTCAATTTGTGACTGGTTTGACTAACCCCGAAATTCGTCTTCCGCCCTCCTAGCTGGAAGGCAAACTGCGGCAACCACTGCACGGCAAACTGACGTCTTCTGAGCAGCACGGTCATTACTGACAAATTACTGTAAAACCGTTTTATCAGAGTAAAGTCGGAATTTTTTATTTGGTTTTATGACCGACCTCGCTATAAGGTACTTGGTTCGGGTTGACCAACGGTTTTGATGTAGGAAACAGCACATTTTTAGAAACCCATCCAACACATCATTCTGAGATGGACGTTTTTGGTTGATTAAGAACACCAAATATAGTGAACCATTTATAGCGTAATGTAAAAGAACGTTAACTATAACAGAATAGAACGGATCATCCCTAGACTTCTCACAGGAAGACAAACCCACTAAATGTGAGAAAGACGCACACCTGTGAATTGTGTTCAACTTGTTAAAATCGAGATATCTCACTACCCAATAAAATCTATGATAGTCAAAATAACTACTTAGCTGTTCTCTTGTTAACCAGTATAGCCTACAGAATAACTACTAATACGCAACCGATAGACTCCAGTATCGTACTGCCCTGATCTAGTTTTGGCCATTGCAGCAGAGTAGCTACTCCCCTCTGGGTTGGTTCAGCTCAACGAGGTGGCAATTCAGCTCCTGCTAGGCAGCTGAAGGTCACTTCCAGTTGAGCCAATCATCATTCAGATTTCGGTTAAGGTCAGACACCAATCGATGTCCGATAACCTAAGAAGCAGGCAAGGAGAGTTAGGCTTTGGAAATTCTCTGCCCCCGTCTATCTGCCCCATCAGTTCTCATCCCTAGCCAGACAAACTTCTACCTAACATACCAGTGAAAAGTCAATACCAGCCAGTAATAAAAATGATTTTTATGGGCTGGTGTTAGCATTCAGTTCCACCGCCTGAATCATTGATCAAGTGCATTTATCTGAACTTGGACTACAACGAAAATATACACGCATCGGAGTTCATCCTTCTGTTTTTGATCTTACTGATCAATGGAGATGATCACATTTCTCAAACGACGGTTTTCCTCAGGCGACCTGCAGGGTGAATTGGCGGACAAAAGAGAACAAGAGGGTTTCCCTAGTTTTATCCGGTTTGGAAGTACCACCGCGACCAGTGGGCAATCAAACCAACCAAGTCAGACTCACCAAACGAACTCCATCCAACAGCAGCAACAGCAACATTCTTATAGACACCAAGATTCTCAGGCAACCTATGGCGGCGGTGCATCATCACAAACCTACCCTCAAACTACAATCGCCCAAGAACGTAGCCAGGCTAGAGCCGCAGATGAAGCCACTGTTGGTGTCCGTAAGGGTCACGGAACCTATCCTAGTGCTCCCACGTCGCCGACTAGGACTTATGGTGGTTCAAGTGCGTTCATGGGACCTATGGGTAGCATCACTGGTCAGATCTCCAGCACAATTATGCGGGGTTTCAGCTCTGCAGCGTCCACTGCCCAAAATATAACGTCGGGAAAAATAACCTCTACCAAAGAAAGGCATAAAGTGTTACTGGTCATAGACGATTCACAAACAGACTGGTGAGTCAGCTTCGATTTACACATATTGCTTGAGGTGGACAGTACCACGAACGGTCAAATTTCACTTCCGTTCATCTGATTTGTGTACCCGGCTGGTTACACTTTAAAAGACAATGAGCAATTATACACCGAAGCCGCCTAGTCTATCTTATAGTGCACATGCTAAAGAGGTTAAGACAAACGTTGGATTCCTGAAGAGAGTTGTGACCACGTACGGATTGTGTAACTGTAAAGTTTTCAAGGTAAACGAGCTCGGTAACTAAGTAAGGAACGATGTTCACTCGAAATCCGATTGCGTAAGGATATCAATTTTCCCGCATCTTTGCTTCCCCCCCCCATAAATAATGTGCTGTGTTATGCAATGTAGTTGAGATGCCTCTGCAAAAATATTGAAGTACACAAAGTTTGGTTCAACGGACTCAGTACTTCTTTTGAAGAAAACTACAACGATTGACATTACGCATTTTCAACCTTCACCACTGATGTAATCGGATCGCTTGATAGTTCGGTTAACATTCAAAATTTCTGTTTCAATGGTTTGATGGGATAGAACAAACTCATGCAATCCTCCTCATACTCGTAACAGTACCTTAACAAAACATACAGAGTTTTAGGTATGTAGTCTGTTTGCCAACTGTTAAACAGAACGACATATTAAAAATAATAATAACCAAAATTGTTCAACCTGCTAATTATATGGACACTTGAATCCAAAATAAGTTATCACATTGTGAAGTGAAATGCAACTTCCATTGTCCGGCCAATTACAAAAACTGTACGCACCTGAGTAACTGGTATTTGAGTTGTCTATACCGTATTCTGTATTGTGGCACATGCCTAGACGACCATCTCTCTGCGTTTGGAAGACAGGCAATATTTTACATTAACACAGAAGCGACTCAACTGTCACACAAAGCAGAGTGGGCAAATCTACATCAACAATGCATTCATTTATTACGGCTCCTGATTTGTATAACGCAAACAAGCGAGGTGGTCGAATGAAGTTTCGCTTCGCTTAGACTTGTAGAAGATTAAAAGAAAAGGTTTTGAATAGCCCGTAGAATTTAACTGATCTCAAAAGAAAACTGGAAGCCAGTGGGTTGACAGCAGTTGTTCAGACCACTTTTAAAAAGCGTCATTTTTGTATTTGTTTTAGATTCACTGGAATGCCACAGGTAGTTGTTTATCATAACGAGGGTGACCGGTATACTGGGTGGACAAATCGAGGGCGATAAGCTTCAGTGATGAAAATACTTCAGCTTTCATGGACTTGAGGATTGCATATGCTACTGGAGCGAATTACAGAAGGATCCATTGTTACACAGTTGACGCCCGTTTAGAGCTGTTTATTTTGAAGTTGACCACTCACATTTGATCGCAGCCTTCACATTCAGATAGACTTTCCAGCCAGCCTCTTTCGAAAACAAGCACTAGACTCGAGTTTCGCTCTCATTAGAGGTCATCAGTAGTGCATATCCTTGCCACGACCGGGATTTGAACTCTGGCCATCCCAATCATGAGGCAACTATGTTGACCACTGCGCCATTGACCTCATATTAGGCACGACCGAATTGTCAAATCTGAACGCTCAACCACTCTCGCTTGTGAGCAATGATCATGTTGCCCGATCGTCTCGAGAGGAGACACAATAACTGTCCTGTTAACTCCAATCGATAACTCGCGATTAGGACTTCCGAGACAGGTCGAGATCACTGAACACATTAAACCCGCAAAGCGATATCTTAGATTGCTGATGAGTAGCTGGGGATTTGGTCTATCTACAAGTTGACCAATGGCGCAGTGGTTAAAACGGTTGCCTCATGACTGCAATGGCCAGAGTTCAAATCCCGACCGTGGCAAGGAAATGCACTACCGACGAGCTCTAATGACAGCGAAACTCGAGTCTAGTGTTTCTTTTCGAAAGTCTATCTGAATGCGAAGGCTTAGAGCTGTTTACTTGAAGATCCAGTGTGATCCATTCTCAATGGTAAATGCAAACTGGCTTTCTTGGTTGGTAAAGACGCGTGCAGTCTTATGTACTCACATTTCCTCACCAGTTGTTATTACTCCGGTGCTTAGTTAATAAAAAAGGTTACACACAGAAGAAAATTAATTCAAGGACTTGGCCTCGAAGCGGTCCGAGGAAGAGCCCAGTTAGGGATTTTTGGAACTTGTTGGCTCGACAACTGTCCCTAGATAGAAGCATTAGTACGTCGAAAATGTAACTGACGGGTAGTATTCGAGGAGTTTGGGATATACTTTCTTAGTCCCATCCATACTACTTGATAACTAGCAGGCGTACAGAGCTCTCATTAATACTTAGAACCAAATCCCATTTTGGGAGACCCCTGTCTACGTTGAACTGAGACAACAGTTTCACTATTGATGTCTGTTTGTAAAATGTACACTAAGCGTGATTTGCATCCAGTAGATACAGATCATATTCTTGGCGAATTCACGCGTTTAAAATAGATACAGTGAACTTGCTGAAGATCACGACTGGCGTTTTCGCTTTCGGCTTGCCGAAAACCTGTATGAAAACATTTTTCACGAAACACTGAAACAAAACTGACCGAAGAATTTATCAGTCACTGGTTGGTAATTTAAAAGTCACGATATGGAACCCGAACTGGCAATATATTTTATGGGCCCAAAACAAATACAGTGCCGGAATTCTGTCAAACCATTCACCATTATCAAGCCACGGGATGACTGAAAAAGTTCAATTAGGCTTTAAGAAAAATGCAGTAACATCACTTGACGAATTTCTTAGCAAGTTAGAGATCACATTTAGACTAAACTATCACCTGTTTGTTTTGTTTTTTTCAAAGCGGTTGCTGCGAGCAAACCAATCTTTAAAAGTAACTCTGTAGTCAGTGCTAACAATATCGCGGTGTTCGTTGCTACTGATGGAACATCAACAACTTAGGCAGTGAGCCATATGTCAAACTCGTAACAAACGTGCTCCCGAAACAACGAGACCCGTGGCTACATAAATCCGGGTTTATCTTGTAGCACCCAAACTGGTCATGTCTCTCACAGGAACAAAACCCAACATTATCACTGGAACGTGAAGAAAGGCATCACGGGTAACATGTTTTCTACCTTGGTCTTTCTTATGGCTCCTTGATAACCAGAGGACTGACAACCAGTACGGCAGCGTCTCCTGAAGTTGAACTTTTGGATCCGGCTGTCACACCGATGGATCCACTGTCAATTACTAGTACTAAACACGACAAAAGACAAACCGTTTACTCGTCGTTTTCACACCAGTTTCCCATCATATATCAACAAAGAAAAGCAAAAATTCTATATTTCTCATGATTACAATGTACTTTTTTTCGGTGTTGTGATGCGGTTGTAAATAAGGTATGACAACAGGTGGCAGCCTGAGACACTGTGTTGTGTCTGCTAGGTTCCAAGTTTGGATCCTGATCATGACAGCTGTAGCGAAAAATCATCGCCTTCAGTGTTCTGTTCATACGTAATTGTGTTGCTGGTGAGCTCACGTTTGTGAACCGAAATTCTAATCCACATAACAAAGACGTTTTCTTTTAACCGTCTTGTACACTATTGTCAATTTATGTCGATTTGAGTGACGTTTTCATCCGGCAGATCTTGTATGTTATTAATTACTGACGTAGCTCTGTGCTGGCTTGTTTGATCTCTCATGTTGTCAGTGTATCTTCAACCGTGAGCTTTGAACACCTCAACACACCTGTGTTAGGATATTCCACTGCATATCGGAACAGTCGAGTCTCACACCTGTTCGTCTATCATTTATAGGTATTCACTCACTTGGCTAGCGTTTCATCAACATGTTCAAAGAAAGGTCTCTATTAAATCCGCTGTCCACGGACTGACCGAGTCCACGTCGATGTTCGTACCTCATCCGCTTTATGTTCAGCAAACGAAATTTTGACAAGGATTTTGGATGTAACCAGAAAATCTGGTTCAAGGCAAACGAATAGTATTTTCATTTTTCTCCTTCCATTAACGTTTCTCTTACCTCTGGGGAAAATTACATTCACGTGTTTCTTAAACTTGCCTTTGCATTGCTCAGTGTGAACAGGCAGACGAACCCGAGATATAATTTCGCTTTAATCGGAAACAGTCTTACTATCTTCGATAATAATGTTGTAGTTCTTAACTTCCGTAATCAGTTTGGTTTCTAAAAGCCACTTAATAAAATCTAAAAGTTAAATACAGATAATAAATACACAAAATACAGTTAAACACAAAACTACACCAATCAAACTTCTATTTTCACGTAACTTCATGTTTCTATTCAATACAATAGTGTTTAAGGTCACTTACATTTGTATGGCTAACCATACTCTGTCCACTGGGACTGTTTCTCAACAAGCTGTTAGCAGAAAATCATACCGGGCGTGCGATAACGCGTATGTTGTTTCCAGATTAGCGAACCGTGACCAACGACTCCAATAGGGGAACACTTATTTACAACATGGAACCGCAATGCACACAACCGTGTTATCGTATCAGATGAACTCAGTTACTCATTCTAATTCACACGTTTAATGATCCACTCAATTCTACACTCATGGCAAATGCAACTGTCATCCAGGTTGTAAATATCTATTTGCACTCTATAGTGGCTAGGTGCCTGTTCACTTGCGCCGAGTTTTATCACCTAACAGAGTCAGTTCCGCCTTTACATCAATTGAGATTTCAGCACATATTACATAACCGCGACCTACCCAGCTGATAACGAGGACTAAGCATACAGTGTTCCAAACGGTCAGTCAAATTCACAGTCTGCATCCCGCGGAACCCGATGTTTTTGAGACACACTTTGGTTATTCATTCATTTGACGGAAACGGTCTGCACTACGGATTTTCGTCCGCACATGTCACACCGTTACAAACCTTACCGCGTAAATCTGCAGTCGCGTCAGCTCTGTTTCAGATGTGTGGACTCGTTTCTGAGTCATGTGACTTTATTTCCATCCAGTATGTCCTACACATCCAGAATAGACTACGCTGGATAATGGGGTATACGCACATTCTTATCGGATTTTGTACACTGAAAAACTACCCTCTAGTTTTTCGCTGGTGAATACAACCGGGTAGTGTTGTGTTCTGCTCAGTTAGTGCGCATCATAGGTTTTTAAGGTATGTTACACCCGATTTGATGCATTGATGAAGAACATGAAGGACACGATATTTGATCGTTCAGTCGAACATGTTGCATCCCAAGTCGGTCTGTGTTTTTGAACTCCTGAGGTTGTGAGTGACCAGACCAAATTACATCAGTGAACTCCAGTAATCAGACCAGTCACTACTCACTCTACCAATCGTGTACCTGTGATCATCCGACCGCTTCATTGCCGGTTCTGCTTGATAGAAGTGACCAGCCCACTGGAATCCAACTAAATCAGGTGAGTTTAAGAAAACCAATATAAAGTTGCATAAGATGCAGTAAATGGACGACCCATAGTACCCATAGAATCTGTTGTGATCCATGGTAATACGCCCCTCTATCAGACAGGCTGTAAACCTATTGAGTCAGGCAGAACAAGACGGGCTATTAAGGGTTTACTCAAATAAAACTGGCTATGTACACAATAGTTTAATGATTAACAAAATTTACCGCTTACAAACGAGTATATGTACGATCGTCCACGAAGACGTTGAGCAACGCGTAGCAATAAACCAATGATCCCAAATATTCAAAACAAGATTGGACCGCAATGCCACGGTACTATTGAACAAATTATCAAAGTGAATATTCAGACAACCTCAACAGTTTCGATCGACAGATCGTTTTCAGGGAATGGGCTACAATTTGTTGCTGAACGGGCTAAATATGAACCATAATCACATAATAAGGCATTCATACCCAAAAGAGCTCTTCCGAGCAGTCAACAGGTTCAAATCAATGAGGATGAGCCGAGCTCCAAAAAAGGGGGTGCACGCACCACTCAAATAGAGTACAATGACCGACAATTGGCTATTCGCACAACCATCAAATTGACGTGACAAAACAAAATCGTCTAGGTCAAGGTCCAATTAACGTCCAGAAACGGGGGAGGTTGAATGCAGAGGGATGAATATTTAGGGGAATTGGGTTGGGTCGGATTTTCACATGATTGTAGTTCAAAAATTCGATACAGCAGAGTCTGTGCACGGAAAATAACCGTTGGTATTTGGGACCTTATAAATCGGCAGCTCAAGTGGTTAAATTGTGCGGTTCAAATACATAGGGATCGGAGATTAGTAGTTCAGCGAAAAGAAGGCATGAGGAAATAAGGTTTACAGTGGATCTGTTCACTCCCCACTACGTGCGAAGGTTGTGTGGTAGAACCGTCTGGCGACCAGAAGTCTAAGTTCCTTGTGACCACAAAACTTGCGGAACTTACAGTAGTCCACATGCTTTCACAACGATTCTGTCCGGAGTCTGCAGTATTCGATAATCAGAGAGATCTGTACAACTTAACCTGTGATCAATCTGACTAATATTTGGTCGGTTATAAGTATGTGTAAAGTGTGCGTATGTGTGGGATATGTGGATGTGACAAGAGGGATGACAAATAGTCATTAGAGTTCGCATAACAAATTATCGCTAGAACTGACAACATTGATTTCGTGTTAACAGACACATCACTGTAGAAAGAAGCTGCGCTGCAGTGTATCGCTATATCGTTTGCTCTCATCGATCACAAACGTAAGGCATCACCTTTATATACGACAGACAAATAGAAACAGACAGGGAACGAACACCCATATGTTCACACCAAATATTTTAAAAGCACGACGTCAACCCGATGAGTTGCTTCGATCGCTTTTGCTCTTATAACGTCAAGTGATGAAGTTTGTTCAATAAAGCTTCGTTAGCCACCATAATCGCCCGTAGTTTCAGGTTCTGAATGTGTAAATGCAGTTGGAATGATCTAAGTAGGTCAAACTAGTGACCTGTTAAAATGAAGTGCCTCGCAGTCGATGATGCGGGATTTCGCGAAACGGATTCACTGATTTGAATCTGTTGTATCACCACTTATTGTAACCATTTCAAGAAGTGTCCTACGGGTGGCTGTGATAGATGACAATAAGTTCTGCTCATGTAAATGTTACTGCAGCTACAAATAAACCGTAGAATAACGAGAAACAGGATGGACAAACTGTTTGCGTTTATTTAAATCTGGTCCCCCGTTGGTTCGAACCAACAGCAGCTGTGCAGCCACATCCGTTCGAAATAAGGCAGATTTCTAAATCTTCTAAACCATGTAAACTGGTGTTTGTAACTCTGATAAATTTTTCAATATATACTTCATGACTGTGGTGACGATAGTATCAATAAAGGAAGATCACTGGGTCTCCAAGTAGTGAATTTAAAAAAGTAGTTTCTGAAATGGTCTAGTCATTTTGCGCCGTCATAACGAAAACAACACAATATGCAAACAAATTCTAAGTGAGACAAAAATGGTCATGTGCAAACTAGAACAGCGAATAGAAGATGCGAGCACACAGTATTGTTCAGCGTAACCTCTTCTAGGCACATAAAACCTAGTGGCTCAAACTAAACCATCACGGTCCAGAAACGTATTTATTAATAAAGCCCTGGTTTTATCCGACCCGACTGAATAACAGTCGACTGTTTTGACCAGGTAAAGATAGGAAAACCTATAGCATATTAACGTCAAAGTGTCTGTCCCACAACTAATGAAGTGTCTTCATTCTGATGTAACACTATTTGGCAGATTTTACTTCCTTAGACAAAGGATAGAAAGGAAGATCAGTTCATGAATAAATCCAGGTCGTCTACAAAGTGTGTAAACAGTAATTGTCTCCGATATGTCCAGTTTGACCACTAGTTGTCCGATCCCCCACTTTCCGAAAAACTGTGCCAACTGGCTTCAGAGTGTTAGCAATATTCCATTACACTTCCTGGTTCATTCCACTCAGGCAAACTCATATTAGAGTAGTGGATGGAACCTCTGAACTGTTGGTCAAAACTGTTATGGAATGCTCAATAGTATGAATGTATGGCCTTTTTCGCATTTGTATTTGTAGTACATTATCCATATAGAGACTTGTGCTAGATAGACAGTCCACTTTTTGATTCTGTCGTTTTCGCACCACGCACCACACTTAGTTAGAAAATGTATTTCATCATTATAAACTGGGCTATCCCAAAAAGAACGCAATGGCCACAATAGGGTAAGTCGATCCAAGTGAATGAACACTGCAGCTGCTCCTCCTGACATGTTGACAATCAGCTTAATGTTTTTATTCTGCGAGACTTATAGAAAAGTGATCAAAATGAAGTTCCCAGGACTACAACCTCACGCGAACTGTTGGCGTGCATCGTTGTCCTGGACAACGTGGTTGTCCACCTGGTCTGTTTCACAATGGATCGACACTTCTTTTTAAGAAACAGCAACGAACAACCCTGTATATGCAGAATTTTAAAAAATAGAAAGTACTGTGAGGACCCGATTCACTTTGCTGTGAGATAAGTCTACTGTTCGGCTCATGTATCATCCACTGTATGGTCGACTTGAAGGAGAAGGCTGCTTACCTGAACCCCAACAGTTCACTAGTAAGAGCATATTAAAACCTCAAAGGATTACTGGCTAATGTTTCCTTGGAGGCTATTTTGGAAATCTGCGTATTATTTACAGACACATATTGTCTAGCAATTAGACAGAATAATCTGGTCTTGCCCACTGGAAGGTCACGGTAGCACGGCAATTCAAACAAACGTGATTTTGAGTTCAACTATTGTTCCTGGCAAGGATGTGCATTACTGACGTGGGTTGACAAGAGTGAAGCTCAAATCAAGTCCAACTTTTGGAAGGCATTAAGTGTAAAGCCCATCTGAATGCAAAAACTGCAAGCAACTATGAGTGGAGCGCGGGTCTCACCACCTAAATCCATGCTTAACTATCGATGATAAACAACCACATTCAGTTCACGTTCACTGTTGAATAAAAATGGACAGGACGAGCTAGAATAACTCAGCTGAAATGGACCAGATAACTCAGATGCTCGAAATAGATTACTTTTGTTGAAGGCTGAACAACCTTATATTAAGTGATTCTTCAGCACCAACTTAATTCTTCACAGCTTTGCTTGACTGAGCGTCTTATCGTAAACAGTTTACAACGTCAAACAGATGAAAGCGACTATTCAGCATGTGATATCGCTCCGAAACGGGTCATTCTATCATTTTCGTTAGTGTTACCGATTTGATGCTCAGTTGATAAAATTATCTGGACGAACTCCACTTTTGACGAGCTTTTGATGAAGTCTGCCATGTGCCTGACTTACCTGATGTCCTGGCTTCGAAGTTGGCAATCTCTGGCGCGAATGCTACCGTAATCCCATTATCCATGGAATCATTCGGTCAGGGAAAATCCCAACGATGTGTAGTCGGAGTGGGCTGCCGCGGACTTGATTGCAAAATTTCACAGATTTTGATGCTTCAGCAATCAAAGAACAGCTGCTTTGAACAGATTAGGCGATTTGTCCAATCAACCGATTAATTCGTCAGCCTTCACTTCCAAATCAACTACCAAATTTTCAAACCTCGGCAATTCCGTAATTAAAGCAAATCTTCTTACAGTGAGTTTTTTCAGCCCCACCAGTTGAGCTTCTGAACAAGAAATGCTAACCCATAAATTCTGCTTTACTAGATACGTAGAACAAAACACTATCACCCTGTATATTGGAAGTTTTCACGCCGCTAGTTCAACTAGCCAACCGTAAACCCCGCCAGTCTGCCCTTCACGTTCTATTGGAACGTCGACTGTTTTGGTTTTTGTAGGTCCGCATGGTGATTTGGATTGAATTGCGTCGAATCGGACGAACGATCGAAAACTCGTAAGAGAAGTGGCTACAGGGCTACTAATGATATTCAATGAAGGCCACATTGAAAGTCCAGCGTGCTCTGTCTGACCACTTTTGGCTGAGTGGTAAAAATACCATTATCCACATTTTGTCCAACGATGTGACGATTTTTATCAGGCGTTCCGAAAGTTAAGCATTCCCACGGAATTGCCTGTCCATTGTCTACCGCTTTGTGGTTGCTTAGATCCTCGTGTTTGCATCGTTACGTTTTGACTCTCTTCCATTGAAGTGTACAAAACAAAAACGCTTCACTTACGAATAAAAATTCGTTTCCATTCCTTGGATAGGTCTAATACCGATCCGTAGCCCATAATTTCAGTTTAAACACGTAAGCGTTATTGGCTAAATGATCTGGCCAATTCGGTAGACTAAAGAACATACACACAGTCTTTATTTATCCACCCTCTTCCTACAAGCAAATAAGCACGTGATAGTTCTACCTGATGAGTCCATACAAGGACGAAACCAGCCTTGAAATGTCACTTTGAGAGTGGCTACCAGGAAGCATTAGAAAAGTGATCGAATTTTCATCCGTCGTTCATTTGTAGGCCATTGTCGTTGTCATTAAATCGAGCACATTGATTAATATTGCTACCGTACATTTGACCGAATACGCATTGCTTTCAGACTTTCTATAATTACGTAGGTTTCACCTATTTTACTAATTACACTTGGCTAGAAAAGCTACCATTTCAGGAGAAAAGCATTTGCAAAAATGTAATTATCGATCGCCTACGGACTTTGGTAAAATCTCTATAGTTTTATCCAACCCGTAAACTTATTACCTTGGTAGACTTTTGCCAGTTAACTAGAATACCTTCAGTTACGTTGGCCTGTTAACTATCAGTCTCCGTTTGATTCACTGGGACGCAAACAAACCCCTCGAGAACAGTCAGACCCATTGAAACTAGACAATACGTTAGAACGTCAATCGCAATAACACACGGCTTGCTAACTCCGTCTCCCAAAGCTTCGAAAACGTGATTAGCTTATGCCTGGATATAGTGAGAAAGTCATCTGAGACTTCTTGCCTTTGTATCCTACTAATAAGCAAGACAAGTTCACACAAGGAAATCTCAGTCACGCAGCTGACAGCAGTTAGTTTGACACCGGTGTATCTCATAAGTGTTAGCATCATATCGCCATATTAAACAGCAGGGTATTAATAATCTTACAGCTGCCATTTCTTTCAAATGCTCTCAGTTTTTATTTTCCCCGGTATGTGACTTTTTGAGATGTTCCTATTTTATACCTTTTATCTGACCAGGGGCAAATACTTCCGAGGAAGAAAGATCTTGGGTGACTGGGAAATAAGGGTTGAACAGGTGAGTGGCATATTTAGTTATTTATTTACTGGTGTGCCTTTTTATTCAAACTTGTGGTAAAATATCGTAAAGTCCGCCCAGTCAAAACGTCAATATTTAGTAGAACTTTTATCGACAAAATTCCTCCACCTTGTGTTTATCATTTGTAATTGAAAAAGAAAGAAGATATTCAGCAGGTTGTTCGATTAATCTGTCGAGGTCAATGTTGCCGACGTAATGGAAGAGAGATTATTGATCTGAATTCGGCTGATTGCAAATGTCCAAATGATGCTGAACCGAACACTAACCCCCCAGACATGCGCCTCAGGAGTTTTTGAATGGCTGCTCAACTTCTCTTCCAAAGATGCCCACAAGAAGTGATGGTCAATTACTTATGACTGGGACAGGGCTGTCATATTCTGGGATGTCACGTCACTTTTCCCTTCGATTGTATCGAGCACATCGGTTCTCAGAGTACTGACACCATATATCCTCCTTTCGGATAGGTTATCAGCTAGGACTGATTAGTCAGGTGTTCGGCTGCTCCGAGACGTGGTTGCTGTGAGTAATGCACGAACATGAGGTAGCGTTGTTATGATTCTTGTGATACAGGAACAGTCGTGCGCAAGTAACTTGTCACCTGAATGGCTAAGCGACAGCCCACAGGTCAACAGTGGTGTTTAACAAAAGCAGAAAGCTTGAAAAGGTAGGAAATACGTGACCTTCATATAGATGGGCTTCGTGGTAAGCTTATAAGGACATCCTAATTTTCATAATTCAGTTTCTCGGTGTAAGGTTTGCTATTACCATTTGTCGAGTGCTAATAACCGAAGTCATTATTAATCAGTATAACTAGAAGTATGCCGTTAGAACCTCCTTGCAACTGATTAAACCCCATCAAAGCCACACAAAGCCCTAAAATTTAGTAAGGTGTCTACATATGTGAGGTGTTTACGGCTCAGGTAGATCTACTTCTCTTATCAGCATGTAACGTAACATCGACCTATTTGCTATGACAACAAAGTTTTGGACTGGTCCGTGTGTAGTCCGTACCTTGACTATGCCCGTGAGCATCTGGTAACGAGTGTACAGATATGACAGTGTAAATTTCAACCGTCTAATAAAAGAACGCACTGAGAATCGATAACGGAACGACGCGGTAAATGCCTACACAAACGCCACCATCGAGGAAAGTAAAACGGTGATCTTCGGTTTCCTAGGCTGTTGCGCTTTCTTTCGGTTGTAGGTTGAACTCGGTTGGTCGTTTTGTGGTTGACCTGCAAACGAGAAATCGTCCAACACAGCCCTAGAGGTAGTTGAGAAAGAGCTTCACAAAGAGTTGGTCGCAATGGTCAAGGCTAAGCAAACTAATTCACACACCTCCTGCAAGCCCGTTGGCCTTGATCTCATGGTCTAGTTGTCATGTGTTTGGACCACAACCTGCCAATTACTCACAGGTTGATGGTTCGATCCTTAGGTTGAATGCTGTCAATGAGGACCAGCTAGGTTGGAGCAGATGTCCACCACTTCGATGGGGGCACTGGGGCCAACTGCCTACAAAATCTTTATCTTTGCTCGGAAGTGACATTTATTGAAGGACCGTGATAAGAACAGTCATGCGGAATCGTTTATTGACATGTATTCCTTTAAACCGAGGCTTAATAGGTTCCTATTGAACAATGTCTGTTTCGGCTGAAGGTGTACACAAGAACGCAGCGTATGTTATCTGGCTTGTGGAAAGCATGGGCTTGATTCATGTAAGCTGGTGTACTCAACATGGGGTTCGTTTCTGGATTCTTTTCATACCTCAGTTTTATTGGCCAATGTATATTTACTGGATGAAAAGTAACATGAAGCAGAGACGAAACTGAGCTAGATTATCTAATAAGAATCACGATTCCTTGAATTACCTAGTAAGAGGTTCCATTTTATCGTAGGTAATCAACTTACTTGCGATGTCTTCAACTTCATCCAAAGAGGACTGGTAGTAATTTGTCCTCGTGTGTTTTCAATGCCAACTTCGACATGGCTGTGTTGTAAACATTCACCACAGATTTTTGACGGACTAGCCTAAGGCGTTTTGCTGAACAGACCTTTCGGTTTACATATATATTTATACATAATTGGTCATATTGTATCAGAACGGAAACACTTTTAGCTCATAGATCTAAGAAGAAAAATCCAATGTTAATGCAATGTTTCCAAATTAAGTTCTAGTGAATATAGTCAACCAGAATGTGTCGCTTTCACTATGAAAATTGTGTTGTCACACGATCTCTATCATGCTAAATTTTATTTCGTAAAAGATATCCACGATAAGCAACTAGGATTTAAATTGAAAAATTAACGTTTGTCATCGATAACGCCTTGTGGTAAACTGACCACAACGATTACAAATGTCAGTTAATTTACCGTTAGGATTTATCTCTGCCGTTGTCAGATAGACAATGATGCGTGTTTCGTTCGAAAATGTGGAAGTAACGATAATAGCCAAGATTGATACAGTACTATTATCGTTTAGTTTTCCTGTGCATAAAAACGATGTTCGTTTATTGTGGCAGTCCGACGGACTCAATGATCATTGAAAATCACTTCCGGAGTTCCCTCTTACGTTGTGCGACTGTTGTGCCCGCAAAGGACTCTTGGCCAGCAAGTTAGATTATTGCGCAAACTTCCGTACAGGTGATGTCAAAAACTAAACCATAAACGCGTACACTCATTTGCACGACAGACATGCACTCACATACATTGGGTGACACTACGTTATCATTCGCCTTGGTGAGAGTTTTCACACAACATGTACACACTGTTCCGATAGTCTCTTCTTGTCCGTCGTGTTCGGGGCTTGTCTTTTTGTTCCTGAATGTCGCCTGTGGGTGATACACTACTTGTGAGTAGTATACTACTCACAACGAAACTGTCTGTTATACAACACTACTAACTGTCAGATAGCTCTGAACGAGGTCCTCATGTTTTTCACGGGAAAGCCAGAACGGCGCGGGTCAGTACGGTCATCACAATTGTTCGCAGAGTAAGGTTCTAAAAGCTGCCCAGTTGTCTCAAGACTCTCCACAAAACATACTGGGAAGTTCACGATATAGGATACCACGTGATTAGCTTTGTACAGTTGCCCACCTTGTAATCAACAAAACGTCAAGTTCAATAGCGTCGGCGGTTATCTGTAGACCTAATAATTACAATCATTGAACGAGTCTGTAGACGTTGTCCAGTGAGATGTTAGATCGAAAGGCAGACTGTGATTGCGACATGTGTACTTTAAGCTGAAATGTTCCTCATTACATATTTCTCATAAACGGCGTGAACTCCGAAACCATCAGAGAGAATTAATCTGACCCAAACCGTTCACTTCATATGGATCTAACACCGAGCATCTTTTGTATTCGAATAGACTTCTCATTCGACTCCACTGTTTAACATATGTTAAACAAAATTTCGGACTACTCAAAAATCGAAATTGTTTCGCAAGTTGCAATGAGACTGGACTGGAGTGGCATCTCTAAGGGAGAATGTGTAGACAATCAATACTTATGTACGAACTGTTGCGTTCGTGACTGAGGTCGATTTTTGCCAGCCATTCAGAACAGATCTCAGCTGCAACGTCAAGTTTGTTTGTGCGTGAAACAATTTGTCTGAACGCGTATTGGATATAATCGGCCAAATTTATTGAACCAAAGTCACGGATGCCAATACCGAAATGGAGAGTGTAAACACAACACAGATTTCATCACTATCAACTGCAAATGTGTCGTTTCATTACGAAGCAAAGTATTGCTTTGCTGGTAAATTGTTTACTGCTGTTCAGTCTGTTGTCGTTCCGACATTTTCGCAAATCAACCGAGTACGCGACGCGACAGGCTCAAGAAAATCCATGAACTCAACCCGACTGAGAAGTGTTGGTCGCGGGGTTGTCGTTTGGATTTGACAGAACAGTTACTATATCTTCTCTAAGGGCGATCAGACAACCGGAAATTTGCTTATAAACGAATGCTGATGAACTATGGATACAGCAATTTAATCGTGCCCTAGTTGTGGCAAATGATGACAGCAAATAGGTGGAGTGCACTGCAAGTCACCGTTGCGACAAATATGCCATTCTGGTAAACTCCAGCGAGAACGAAACTCAATTTCAGAGCTTCTTCACAAAAACGCTAACTGAACAGCCTACTTTAGTGCAAAAATCGCGGTAAAATCTGGATGGTATTCACTTTTTATCGATCGAAACCCCTGGCTATAAACCTGTACATAGAGGTGTTTTTCTACAGCTGCTTTCAGATAAAACACAGAGATTCTGAATCACCGTAATAGTTTAGACGTGCAAACAAGTCTGGGTAATATATGTTCAAGTGAAGGTCGCGTACGATGAGTATGCGGGATGTGGAATACAATTTAAGTTTTTCTAAGTAGTATATAGCACATGAAAGCGTGAGTAGCGGTATCACTATTCGAATATGTCTTCAAGTACAGATAGCCGTTGCATATTTAAGGTGATATTGAGGCGAACGTTCACATAAAAAGGCTAATAGGTCAAAGCGAAATAACTGATTGACAGATGCTAGATTCAAAAGAATAGTCCATCAAATGGCCACTTAACTGTAGTTTTATGTAGGAGGCACCAATTACCATGACACTGCTTGGTTTGCTCATCAATCTGAGTTGTTCCGGATTTACTGACATCTCCCTGTCAGTGCCACATGCACATCACACCGGCATGTGAACCTAATCGTAAATGGACTGGATAACAGTACACGGAATGGAGACGATACACACCACAGTTAGCGAACGTAGTACAAAAGGTCGGAACCATGGGTTGTTGGTGAAACATTCGACTGGGATTCGGGGACAATAATGTCAAAGTTTGAAGTATTTACAAATATTAGGAATTTTAGTTTGCCTAAGGTCAGAAATTAGATGAACTGAAACAGAGTTTGCGGTGAAAGTGGATTCTTTTCCATTTGAAATTAATTTTAATTACAGTGTTTCTGCTAAAAAAAATATCTATTCAGGAAGAGCAAACTTTTTCGTCGCAATTTTGGGAAAAGAAGAATGGTACACTGATCGCAGTGATTTGGTCGAGTGGGTACTCTGTGAGTAAGAGGCAGGTTTGTTAACGTAGACTTAATTCACGTTGCATACAACTTCGATATAGAGACCCGCAACAGCCCAGTAGCCGAACTATGAAACCCCATTTACTGAAGAGGTGAAGAGAAGCTGCCCCAGTAGTGGTATGTTACGATTGAACTAGTGTATTATTTGTTGTGACACGGAATAATTGTTATGGTCTCAAGAGAAGCCCGAACTGTGAGGCTGTTCATTGCCAAACAACCGTCGCAAGACATTTTTAGACGGGTAACAACGAATGCAAGCACTATTTTGCACGACTGACATGTCTCCACATCCACTGACAGTGGAATAGCGCCACTCTGTGTTTATACTTTCAGCACGATACATCCACAAGATCTCAATCGTTGTTTCCAGTTTTCCGTTTTCCTGACGTTGTTGACCGATGTTAATTTCGGCGTGCTGGTTGTTCTTTTCGAGTCGTGCCCTATCACCAAGAAATGCCGTCGTGTACTACAGAGCAAAGGTGAGAGTGCAGAAACTCTGCGCTGTCAATGTGCAGAAGAAAACAGGTGACCTTCAAAGAGAAACATCTGCATTGTCCTCGCTTACAGACTACGCATGGGGGATGTGATCAAGGTAATCGTTGGAAAAAGCGAGTCGATTGTCCATCTATCTTCTAGTGTAAGTGAACAAGCATTTTGTCAGGGAGTTGACAATCAAGTTGTACGTTTGCGTACATCATGCACTCACGCACACCAGCATCGCCATATCGCCACAATTCGGTTAGCATGTATTCGGTCACCAATATGGTTGGGGTATAACACAAGGAGACGACTGGGGTCCTGGGTTATCTGTTCATACAAGTGAGTTAGTGATCTATTGGTCACGTAACAGCAGTACCATCAACTCTCAGGCTCTCCACCAGCCATTCAAACAATATGTTTGATGGATACTTGGTGGGTGCAATTCTGTTGAGCTGAACATGTGATGGTTGATGCCTGGTGGCGTGCGGACCGACCGTGGAACGATTGTGTTTTAAAAGGTTAAGAGACGGATGGATAGCTTCAACAAATTATTTCGTGATAAACAAAAAGACCGCAGATAGTTACAACTCAGGTTACACCTTCCCCTTTACCCCCAAACTATCAGATAAGACTCAAACGGTTCTTCCGAATGTTGTCTCGGCACTTTTACACCTCTAACCCCGTTGGGCCTGAAGTTAGGAGGAAACAAAATTTAAGAACGTTCAAAGAAATACGTCTTTAGCAAGTCAAGTTTTATCAGTCACTAAGTTTCCATTTAGAACCTCGTAGACTGTGGTTACTGACAAGGTCAACGTTGGTTAAACGGGGTTTTCTAGAAACCAACTTATCGGACAGCTACAAATTCGAATCACCCTAGACTTGGTTTAAATCACTTTGACCCAAAGATTATGATTCGTGTTTGGTTTGTTAGAGTAAACGGGAAAACCTATGTTGAATGGACTTCAGGTTATCACATCAATGAGTATTTCCACATCTACCATTGTTAACTTTGTATACATGCATGTATGTGCAACCAGCTTATTAGTTTCCTGGAGTACAACAATGATAAAGAATGTAATCTATCTTGGCAAAACATTCTGAACTCAAAGGTGCTTAATTCGCCAGAGGATGTTGTGAACTCAAAGCGGAAATACCGCAGTTTTCGAACAGGTTCTGAATGCCTCGATAAGTATCTATTTGGACTATGGAGTACTGAGCTGCACATGTCACAAACCAGGTTATTTGATATTCCAGCAGTGTAAGTTCTACGGTGAATGTAAAATATCGGGATAATGGACCGGTTGGTTTTATTATCTAATCACCGACGTCGTTCTGACTATCTCAGTCGGTCTTTGTCAGTTATTTGGGTTCCGATTGTCTTTTGACGATCAGACTATCATCACACATGTTGCATGACTTGCTAGCAGGAGAAACGGTAGCGGTCATCACATAGTTCGTATAAACAGATAGCCTGTTTTATAGTCGAATAACACTGAGGAGCGGTTACACGCTCTGATTTACCGGGTCGTGTTGCGGTCTCACCATACGTGCGTGCGCACACATGTCCCATGGTGTCATACATTGTCAACCACGCATCTTCGAACGTGCAATGATCAGTCAATTCTACTCAAACGCGGTCGACGGCCTGACCGCTTAATCCAACACCGAATCTAGTAGCCGCCATTTTGCGGCCCGTGCTGAGCCTTAGGGGCACGTCCTGAATTACAGTCACCAAAGTGCTGGCTGGCCTAGTCAGAGCCAGGGCATGAGACCATCTAGACATCACCATCCTCGTACAACAGCATTTACGATGATGGCATTGATCATCACTGTACGAAAATAATCCAGTTTGACTTAAATGTTTCCTCCGTTCCAGAAGATACTGACGAGTTCGGTGAAACTGGAGCACGTCAGATATAACCATTTCCGTGGAATGCCAGTAACCAAACTTAAAAAAACAAGGCGAATTTGCTGGGCCGTTTAGTCACACACTAATAAATTTGAGTTATGGGTGACAAGTTTCTTTATCCGCTTCGGTTCAATGGCTCCTACGTGTAGCTGAAACAGACTACAATGCCAGCCGTTTACATGAAAATCCAAGTTGCTCTAAGTATAACTTTTCCACTTCTCAAAATCATGTTGTGTAACTTGATGCAGGCACAAGGTATTGTCTGGTAGTTATTAGAAAACGACGACTTACCTGAAGCTTCTCATCGAACAATTCGAAATATTTCAAACACTTCCAGGCGCACTGCAATAGCTTGGGAACTGCAATTCACAACGCAGTCAACTGGAATTTGAAGGTAAGCTGTGGTAACTAACGCGAATTGTCCCACTTCTCCTGATCAGAAGATCGTAGAGGAACTTTGCGAATTTACCTTGGCAGGTATGCCATCAGATCTCGATCACCTTGGGGTCTGTTTTATTGGCTAGCATGTGTCTGACAACTCGTCTTTGCCCATACGTACATAAGTTGTTGCGAGAGAGAGTTTTTTATGGTTGTGCTATCCGTCGACAGTTCACTGGGTCATCTCTATATCCACCCTTGAAAATTAGGTGACTGTGAATTGTTTCTAAGCCCTCGGTACACGGCCAGTTGCCAGGCAGCGATTAGAGAAACGTTTTCAAGTTCATCTGTATGAACCCTTGTTCTCCCGTGAAACAGGGTTATACTCGTTCGAAAACAATCATTGGGATCACGGGAACAGCTCAATACCAGACAAGATTTATTCCTACTGGTTGAGCATCATATTCACTGTGGTATAATTGGCCTGATGCCAAACACGGAAAGCAAGCCTTGCTCGCTGATCTGTTGGCCTCACAATGTTGTTGTATTTTGCCGGATGAATGGCGTTCTGCTTGTTACAAAGTGTGCACTTTAACATGAAATATCTTTCAAATTCGCTACTAATCCAGACGCGGTTCAAGTCACGGTTGGTGTGTGTGAACTCCGAGACAGTTCAACTGTGCTGAAACTTATAAGATGGTAAACTGAGTTCCAAGCTTTCCTTAAGCGAGAGGGCTTGGAAGAAATAAGGAAGTAAGATGAAATCGAAGAATACTAGCTGTATTCTTATCAACATAGCAAAAGGCTAGTCGCCAAATGTTTAGGATGCCTAAAGTGGGATTCAGCCGATGTATTGAGACAGCTTGAGGCAGCTGTGTTGGTATGAATGCAATTAGTGTTCGTTGATTTCATCTTACTTTCGTATTTTTTCCAAAGCTGAATTTTTAGACCGATGTAATTCTTCATACAGTTTAATAACTGTTGGACCACTCCTATCCTTCTGTGGTCTATATTGCATTATCTTTTCAATCAGTGTGAATCGATGTACATTCTTTTAACCCCTGTTTGTTTTGTATAGATTCTTCAATCATACCCGACATCTTCTATTCAATATGTACAGACTTTTTAACCATCTCCTTCCTTTCGGACTCCTAGTACCCTTTTGACCCACAGCAATTCCATTGTGTTGCATCTAACTCATGCTTCTTATTGATGAGTATGCTTCAGTTGCATCTTGCTGTTTCCGCTTTGATCACCTGATTGACTGCCTTAGACATGATTAGATCAATTTCGCCTATCCGCTTGCTCCCCCACTTTATAAAGTGTGTGTTAAATTCGCAAAGGTAACCGATAAGATGCGAACGAAATATCACTGCGCAAGACATCATATATGTTATTGTTGGCTTTTTTCAAAGATATTTATTATTTTACTTCGAGGTGAATTGAAAAACTTTGAGAGCTTAGCAATCCACTAATTTAACTTGAGCGCTCAAAACTTAGCGGTTCAGTAGTTATTCGTTATAAGGTGCTTCCGTGTTGAAACAACGACCTAATCGAATCATTACACTGGTTGATACAAATAAGTGACTGTAAGATACCAGATTTATTCGCGTGATAAATTTTGGCTCTACCACGCAGTCAAAAGTCTCATTGGGGTTTCAAAGATTTCGTTCGACATCGAGCAAAATATGTCACTTTGGGCGAATAAAGCTGACCGAATTGACGTCACTACTGACCATCAGTCACATCCGAATGGACAGATGTTGCTGGTGCAGCACAGCCTGTACAACCTGCGCCATAAGCTGTGGTTCTTAACGATTCTTTTCATATCGGAAGATCGTTTAAAATACTACAAAGTAACTGTCTTACACTCGACAGCTTCCGTCCGAAAGTTGTGTCAGTGAAATATGACAAACAATAAAGCATATCGGTTTATGCAATCCTCCTCTTCAACCGAGAACACTCAAGAGAAATGTCACAAATTTTCCTGATAGAAAGGTGGTTCCTGCTTAGCCAACCGCCGACCAATTTCATGACCATGCAATAACCTTAAGGACCTCAAGCTAGTGGACAGATAAGCATACGACTCTCCTCACAACTAATGTCATGAACTTCGGACAGTAGTCTTCAAGTTTACTGTGAAGTTGAACATTTATAATTTCCAGTGAGCTTGTAGCGAAGAGGAAATGAGACGTAAATTTCTCCCACCACTTAAGTTTATAAACTAGCCATGAGATCACACAATGTATATTGAAAGGTTGTATCTCAGTCTAACGTCGTCCGTCTCAACTTTGGTACCTCAAAAGCCAGTCCGCTAATATCCAGTTACCACTGGATTTGCTTCCGGTTTGGTGTGCAAGGTAAGAAATCCCGAAATTTTACTCGCTATTCCCCTATAGTCGGGACACGAAGTGGAACTCATGACTGGTTACTCAACTTAGTGAGTTTGTAATCGGCAATAAAAGTCTAAAAAATATCTATGGGATGAAAGTCACTGCTCAATGGGTTATGCAAACCAGCTGGACTAACCATACAGACGGAGGGAATAGAAACTGGGCAACGACGATAACTAACATGGGCACGATGTACGAGGGGCTGGGTCACCTTGTGCTGTGATATTGTATGACCTCTTTCGTGAAAAGGTGAATTCCACGCACACAGCTAAAATGACTGGTCCTCGTTGTAACTAAGAGAGTTCCACTTCCACACGTCTGAATCGGAAAACATACTTTTCTTGTTGAAAGTTCCTTTGCTAATGAGCACCATGAAGAGTGAACACTGTTTGGGTGGTTCAGCTCCAAGTACGCTAATAAGCTTACCTCGGAGTCAAATGAAAACCCTTTCCTCGGTAGTTAACACCATTGACTCACCTTCCGCTTTCTTATACTCAGTCATATGACGTAGACTCACATCCTTTTTGTTTCTGTACGATTTTCCTAACGAATTTGTGGATTTGTTCACGCGAATATCAGACAATGAAGAGGCAAAACATTAAGGATGATTCCATTTTGGTAGCGACTACGAAACACGTTTGATAGCACTTCACAATTTTTAGCCGAACAAACTGACATATCAGATTTTTCCTATCCATCTCATTGCATTCATTTTGTTTTTGTAGGCACAATTTTCGGAAATCACGATGACTGCCTATAGTGATCAGGGCTGTGTGATCAATATTTACCACAACTCCAGTCATATGAAACCTGCAAGGTAAGCAAATGAATATCACATTCCCCAGGTTCATCTGATCCTGAGAAGACCATCAAATATGTCACCCCTTTGTTTACACCTTGTAACATTGTCCGATCCCACAGAATATGACGAATTACTCGTGGTCTTGTAAACAAGCTATTCAAACCCACAACAATGCTAGGGCAGATAGGAGTTTATTGCAAAGCATTCATTTCAGAAAGTGAATTGAAATTTTGATGTCATATCCTACGAGATACATTCTCAAGCGAGCAACACTGAAACTGCAATTTTGAATTCGCAAGTCAGTGTAAAATTGCAACCTGAGACAGACTGTCTAGTAGGGCAAACTTTCGGATTTTCATGTATCGTATGCCGATCGTGCCTAATATGAATTCAACGTTGCAATGGCCAACATGAAAGCACAACCGAATGTGCACTACTGAACAGGTTTACCAAACGTGAAACTGAATTCTAATTAAAATTCAAAAACGGCAGGCGGGAAAGCCTATTTGAAGGTGGAAGTTCTGATCGACTCTGAATGATGTTCGAGCCACATAAGCCAGCTCCCATACTACCGATCCCATACGGGTTGTCCTGAATTTTGTATGCTGACCTCTTACATTAAACACTCTACTTATCTTGGGAAATGGTTTTGGTGGAACGATGCAGGTGAACACCTATTGTCACGATGATCCACACAGAATAACCAGTCAACTTACATAAGAACAGAAATGATCAATTAAACCTTTGGAATAGATTCTCACAATGAACAAATATTGTTTAACACCTTAGACGATAGGAAATATATCTTTTGTGTATCGCAAGAAATTTCACGCGACCAGTGAAAGAATGTTACAAGACATCTAGATTCTGATTGTCGGAACTTGATGTCTTGTGTTGATGGTTTGAGTGTTCCAAACACCGGCCACCTAAACGTCGATTGTTGTTCATTCACTGTGGTTTTGTTCAAAACTAACTGCCCTAATCCACGGTTGGTCTTCATTCACTGGTCTTTTCGTTTCACATCCCATCCCATCAGGCATTGTGATATCCGTCACATATTTTCTATCCGGTGATTGAATCAGCCGGGGAGAATGACAATTCATTGTCACAATCGTTGTGCGATGTGCTTACAGGCGATCACCGAAGCGGTCTTATTTGCCTCATGGTAATCACAGTTGCAGTGGCTGCCCGACAAGCGGTGAATCGTTTTTTAGAATGCCCACCGGACTGGCGCTTTGAAAAGGGCAGGGAAATAGTTCAGTGTTACAGGACTAGCATGCAGTGCGAATCCAAAGCAGCCTATGTATTTATAGACACATGGACTACGGGAGTAACACGAACGCAGTTGCGCCTGCGACCGAAAATGTTCTCTCAGTGCCAAGTGAACTGTCCCCTAGCCACGTGTCTCGACTGCAGTTAATTCTGCACAGTCCCATACAATTCGAGCATTTTATTTGGGTCTTGGGCCGATCGTCACGAAACTTTGCGAAGGCTCGACTGTATCGCCTGTTGAAGGGCTTGTCAGCCCTTTCAGCATTACGATGGCTGTGTTCGATTGGCCAATTTAATGCTCGCTTTATTGATAGAAGCCTGACAAGTTAGTTCCGTCATTTTTATTGCGCCTACCTCGGGTCAGAAGGCAGGCCGCACATGGATCGTCCGACAAGCCGCGGTAGGGGAAGGGAGAACGTCAGTCGAGTCTGTTCGTAATCTCCGGCATGGTGTGATGACACTGCAAGCCTGGGGAGTGTGAACGTGTGCTCCAGCTACTTTTCAAGCCTGATTATGTGAAAGTAGCACGTCTCCCTGATAAGCGATATAAGACACATGCCTACGATCGCTGAAATGTAATCGATAATCGAAAGGACTGTTCACATGGCGGGAAGTGGACATCGCCAGTGGCAGTTGTCCTCGTGTGTTTAGATGAATGAGGACGTTCAGTCGGCAGCGCAAATCGAGGCAACGGCACGCCCGTGATGCTAAAGCCAACCGGACAGGTAGGCCCAGGTCACGTGCGTCACGGTAACGATGTGTTAGCAATGTGTGCGTAGGGAGCTATCTACGAGATCATCAAATGGATCACATCTCCGTTATCTTATCCAAAACCACGCGGGCACAAATGGGTTAGAGGTGGGGATGATTGTGATCCAAATGCTGCTCAAGGTTGGTAGTGCTTTCCACGTTCACCTATGCTTCCTGCTTCTCGAATTCTAGTCGGAGTACTCGAATTTGAATCTGTTCGTTGTTTAACTCAGTACTTGTTGCACATCTTTGACCACGATTAACAGTAAATCACGGGCCACGTGCTTTCGAACTCTTGTCAGCAGTACAGTGAATGATTAAATTTTTTGATAGGACAAGCTTCAACTTCCCCGGCATCAATGATCCGGTTCTACGGTACTTAATCACTGTGATTTAATCTCGCTGTCGGGTAAACATGCGATAACCGACCTGACCTGCATTTAGTCAATTGACCGTTAAACATTTCTTCAGAAATTTTAAATAATAATAATAATATTGAATTCACTCTAATTTAATATTTTATAATAATGAAATATAAGCAACACTAAGTAAGTAAACTAACAGCTAACTGAAAGACACATTAACACATTCCCTTTAACCTTGCTTCCCGACCTCAATATCTCTTTTGAGCAGCAAGTTCCATACATGTTAATATGAGAACCAGTTCGACCAGCACACACAGCCAAGGTCACTGGCGTGTTATTGCACCATACAACGTACTCCCGCTAACGGACTGTTTATCGGGCAACTGTTTAGAAGCGTCTCCCGGACAGCACCACTGGGTCAGCGTTGCACATCAGTGACACGACTACCTACCGTGTGATCAGCCGTAGGTATGAGTAAATGTCAGAGTAGTTAAGTCTGGTGATTCGAGAAAGCCGAATGTCTGAATCAGGTTTATTTGTGACAAATAATGAACTCATTTGATCAAAACAATCACAGGGTAACCGAGTTTGTGTGTCGTGGCACCTAGACTGAGCGCGTTACCAAGCAGACGCATTCAAATGTGTAAAAGTGAACCGGAGAGAACGACAACCGAGATGTCCAGTCTTATGTGAAAAGATGTGTAGTAGTTACGTGGGCATCAATGAGTACATTTTGATACTAACCATAGAATGGACCATCAGTCACTGATAACAGAGGAAACCAATAAAAATTAGTTAACCTGTCGAATAGTGCAATCAATTCTCACAATGTCAAGAGCGTAAAAGGAAATAAATCAGGCGTCTTGAACTGGAAATGTGTCCTGAAAGAACAGATTGAATATGTCGCGTGATTACCAGGTAGGCTTGTCCCTGGTAACCCGATGTTCTATCCACGTTGCTCTGCCTACCATCGATCAGTCTAACTAGAAACAGTCGGCTTCCGTGATTATTGACCTTAGAGGTGTGGTTACCGTCCGTCAGGGACGTGTGCGCTTACATGGTCTGAACTGAGCAAGGACAATACGGGCTATAAACAGCAGCAGCTGTGATGTAAAAATGGTGTAATAACAACACTGGATTACCAAACTCGGCCAAGTTTGTCGTGCAAACCATGTGGATTGATCAAAGTTAAGTAGTGAGTTCGAAACTCATCTATAAGAAACTGTGGAGAGTTCTCCAAAAGATTGAAGACCGATTCGTATTGGTGATTTTGACTAGCAGTTGGTTAGACCGTTGTTGAGTTGTGACGAAATAAATTTAGCACGCAGAAAGAAAATTAACAAAGGTTTTTTGCAGAGTGGTTCTTCTGAACAGCATTCACTCATTGCGGGCAGCTCAGGTGGTCTCCTTTGTGAATGTAGGTTTGTTAGAAATTTATATCACAGTTTGTTCAAACCTTATAGAGGCAGCTCTTGTCGGTAAGGTCACTGGCTGTGTGAGTTGGTTTCACGTGAGTGTTGGTAGAACAAACTACTTACTAACCATATTTAGAGTAGTAAAGTTGTGCATATTTGAAGTTAATTTGAGTGGACCGACTGACTAAACTTTTTCCGGATTTAGACCGCACACTAACCTAATCCCGTCGTTCATACACCAACTGCTTTTTCTCGCAGTCTGTCCGCACGTATAGACTGTGAACTCATGGACGACTGAGTAAAACCAACACTGTTTTATTCTGAAGGCATCTTATATGACATGAGGAAAAGTACGATGATTTTGTAATGTGCCCAAGTCATCCGCCGATAACATAAGACGTGCATGATGCTCCTGGACAGAAGAATTATAATTCAAAAGGTTACTGAACTGGGGTACTACGTGAAAATATGCTATTTTAACTAAGATGGAGGTAATTCCTTCTATAACAAAGAAGAATCGATGAGATTTGGGAAGTCGGATTTTCCGAGGCACAGTTCAATGAATGTGAGTTTCGAGGATCCCGGTATGTCCATCCAACAGAATCTCCTTCGGTGTAGGTGATATGATTTCGAAGGGAGCAAGATATTACATCTGACATTCGACTGTTGGTAAGGTATACCAGAAAGTTACCGATGGTAGATCCAGATGGTCTCCGGGACTCTATTCTGTTTTTTTTGATTATCTGACTTGTTCCGTAACCATTTATTCTCTCAAAGACTCACAAGGTAATCAGTTCAATTACCTATTGCCAGCGAGTAGTTTTTACGTTCGAAGGCACCCATGAACTTCGTTGATTCGCGTTACGAGCCTGTCCAGTACATCTGTCACTTGAGGGCAGTCCTTCCCTCTATTCAGGGAGCGGTGTCATTCAAAATCATTGGATTCATCCTGCCTCCTAGTTACACCCTTAAAATTGCGGCCATACCAAGTTGTAACAGTCGTGACAATGAACAGTACACTCCATGATTCCAATTATGGGAAGGTCATAAAATAGGCTGTGTACAGATAAACTATTGCCTCGAAAGATATATCCCAGTTCCGTAGTGATCTTAAGAATGACAGTTCACTGTGTGCTACTGAGTATTTGAACAGATACAGCTTTCAAGCCAAACCTGGTCTATCTTTTGGTAATAAGCTTTAATTCAGGCAAACAATGAGCGGTAACTTCATGAAAGCTCAAAATAATCTGATTGAGAGCACGCAGCACGTCTTAGAAAGTCAATTTAGTAATGAAAGCACTCCGTTCACCACGTGTTGTTCCGTCTCAGTTGACCATGGGCTATTCTGTTGTACGTTTCCACTACTCTCCAGATCATTCAAGCCGGACTTTGTGCTCATACGACAACATGCGAGTGGAGCGAACGAGGACTGGCAAGCGGTCCTCACTGGCCTCATGTACGCGGGCACGCCTTGTATGAACACGCTACACGCGGTTTACAATATGAAGAACCGCCCATGGCTGGTAAGTGGCTCGTCAGAGAAGAAACTAGTTTCCTGGACTTATCTAACTAACGATCTCAACTGACGTTTTTACAGCCCATATGAGTGAATTCGGTGGATAATTTTAAAAACTATCAGAAGATTAAGTGATAGAAACTAGCAACACGCGTGTCACTTGAACAGGTCCTTGGTCATATGGTCTGTCGAAAAGGAGTTCCGCAGACTTAATATTAAAACCGCTAGTCAATCTCTACAGAGATCGGAAGGGTTATAAAATTAAAGTTCCATGAATGAGGATCATAGGGCATGACACATTTGTGTCAAGTAATTTTATGCTATGCCAGGTGTCGGTTATTATGTTCATCAGTCAATAGCAATGAGGTATATGGATTCACGACAAACTTGTGTGACTATCCAGTGTTTGAGAGGTTACAAAGTGCTTGCTTGTAGAATCCAACCAAAGGACGTCACTGTCGGTCACATTATGAGAAAGATTTGAAAACCACTGATTTTTCCCCCAAATACTCATGAAGTCGTACAAATGGCCGTAACATGAATGTAGTGTTACCAGTATGGTCCCCCTACACTGTCTCCAAAGCTCGACAGACATATCCGATACACCCTAGTGTTAGAGAAAACAGCCGCATACCATGGGCGGGTGTAACATGTGAGAAAGTCTGCACAACCACATATCAGGTCCGGTCTGGTGCGGAGCGGATGAGCATTCTAAGTTGGTCACATTTTGATTTTCAAACCAACGAGGTTGCGTTTGCGGTAATTCTCCATTTCGGAGGTCACAATGTGCCGTCCTCAGTCTGTTGAGAGATACAGGATTTAAGAACAGTCCACTTACTAGTGTTTAATGTCACAGCGGTGGCCTTCGGAATGAATGAAATACGCCTGTGCTGGGCTTGTTGACAAGGCACGATCAACTGACTACCGAGGCATGGTGTTGTGACCTCCAATCCAGCGTGCGCATTGACCGTCTGTGCACATGCACATGTATCTCTGCGTGTGTGCTTTTCACTCGGGCCTTGACCCACCGCTCGCCGTACACCTGTGCATGAGTCACCCGTCAGTGGCACATCACTCGATGGCTTGGTTCATATGCTGATTCAGTTTGATTAATGTACATGCTCTCACTTTGCGCCTACGTATGCACGTAACAGCTGCCGCTCTTAGTTTACTCGTCACAGTGCACGAGCCACTTTAGTAACTGCGTTTTGAATGCGCAAAATGGAACAGATGACAGTCAACTTTCGTCATTCGTGAACTTATTCGAAGTTGGACAAGGTCTTGCTTCCAATGGACTAGCGAGAAGTTGTGAATTCAATGACCAGATGAAATGCAATCTCGATGGTCCTGACGTGTGTGGGAGTGATACAGGCATGATTTAAGTGAAGAGTATGTACATTTTATTAATACGCTGAATAATGGAGGATAAACTATCGTTTAAAATAAATTCGTTAGCAAATGCATGGGTGAACTGGTTATTCTGAATGGCGAATAAAATTCCAGTTCTTAGGTGAACACATTGATTAACTTCTATTGTCATTAATTTTATGCCCGTATCGTGGCTGCGTTGACGTCTCTGAGTCTTTTCCTCGCACTGGTTCATGAGGCCCAAACTGGACAAAAGGTCAATATGAATACCGCAGAAGTCATTGCACAAGTAAACACCAAACACAGAAAACTTTCTGGAACCCTAATTTCATCAACAAATTCGATAAATGAATACATTGTTTCGGGTAAATTCTACGAACCACTTCTAGGAAAGGATTCAAAAGGACACCAAATACCAACATGGAATTGAACAAACATAAGTGACCACATCAACCCGATAGTCAAGTGCTAATGGCAGGCAAGGAATCACACGGAAGTTCAAAGGACTATGTAATAAGCCCGGTCGAAATTACTTCGAAAGTATTATAGTAATACCACTGAGAGAAAGAATCAGTGTTCGCCAATAAAAAATCGTTGGGAATACAACACCAGAAAAGGTAACAGCAGGAAAGGTCGAGAAACAATAAGGGGCATGACGTCACGGGTTGGCCAGTTGGTTTGTTCTCAACTGGGGGTCTCTTCCTCACCGTCCGCGGTTTAAAAAATTACGACGCGCGTTTTCTTGATTTCAGTTTCACTTTAGAATAAAAAGAAAAAGAGGCAGTAAACAACCAATCAGCTGCGGGACCGAAGGTCAAACGATAAAGATCAAATGCAATCAGCCAGAATTCGGATAATAGGTCAACAATATGTAACTAACAATCACACTTGAGGCTACAGGGTGACTAACTTCGTGTATAACGACGGCCATTCACTGGCATTCGCTGCACAAAACGCTCGATTTCGCACAGATCTTATGCACTGATGGTGTTACCCCGTTTGATGATGAAATGTTTGTGGTTTAATTGCCGAGCTCGGCGAACAATAGGCCATCGGGATGGGTTCGTCAACACCTTCATGAATGACTTTCCTGCTCTATTTTGAGTTCAGTTGACCTCCGTAGACACTAGTAATCAAGCTGAAGCACAAAATCGTTTCCGTGGTTGATAAGCTCTCAACCAGCGGTACTTTGTACGGCGCACTGTTGAACAATAGCTACTCCGTGAAGAAGTAACCATGACAACTTATAGGTCGTGATCCACACTGTGTATATAATGTGGCAGACAGCCCCGTGTGCTTTGCGGCACATACATTATAGTAAACAGAATAAGTATACGTCTCGTGAATTGCCAACAAAATTATATTCCGCTGGTCAGACGCATCGAATGGATTGACTGAGGAACTCGCATTTTGTAGACAATTTGCCGATATTGTTAGTATTCCGTTATACACTGGTGACTGAACAGTAAAACCGAAGGCAGATGTATCCAACATCATGTTTGTAGTGTGAATCAACCAAGTTTACCTAGCAGGCCATAGAGAGTTACATTCATAGAACGAGTCATTAGGGGAAACACTGTGAGGGAAGCCGAAATTGACTACAACCGATGATTAGCCGGTTCTTCGGGAAACACCTCAGTGACTGCTAGTGTGTACCGTTGTGTCATATCGACCTCTGTTGATTGAAGGCTTGACATTCAAAGCATGCTTAAACTTTGTACGTATAAACGAACGTCCAAACAACGCAGCCAGTAAGAAGTTGTGCCGAAGTGGTCGTTTCTCCTACTCGAATACCACTATCAAGTTGATCCGCATTTGAGGAGGAGTGGAATAAAACTATGAGTTTTAGGATAAAACGAGAAACCAAGGCTTGATGAATAACCGACATTCGTCTTTGATTACGTAAGCTACCCTTTAATTAGAAGCAGGAAGCGAAACATTCCTTCATTTACCTGGATGAGTAACATGTGTAACATGTCCAGTTGATTGTGATATAGGCCTAGGTTTATAAGCATACAAAGGAGAAAATTCGGAGGGTCATTTAACTTGAGGAAGGGGGCGAGTGTCAATCAGGACACCAACAAATTGCAAACATATCAGACGCATACTGGGAGAACAAATGGAGAAAGTCCGCTACAAAATATGACCGGCGGTTACTTCAGTCCTTCAGGTGACACCTCTCAGGAACTGCTAGTAAAACGATACAGACAAAGGAAGTGCAACCAATGGTTCGTTTCTCTTGTTGGATTTTTGGCTGATCCATCATAAACCACCGGTTGACACACTTTCATACTTAATCAGCCATTTCCCATGTCCATCATCATCTCGGCCAGTTGTGATACCGGGATACGGTTGGCTTCGTTTAATCCCTCATCAACCGGACAGTCTCACTACTACGATAGCCAACAGATTCGCAAGCCACTCACATGCATCAGTTTACCTTTTCTGCGTCACACCAAGACCAGCAAGTCAGAGAGGATTTACAGTGGTTTGCCATTGCTTGAAAACACTTGATCATCCCAGTTGTTTCAGCGGTACCTTCAGTCGTCACAGCGACCACAGTGTTGTTAGTCAAATGGCTTTCATTCGAACATCCGTGGCAGAGTTTACCCAACTTTTCCGGCAGCTCGACCGACGATATTCGAGGCTTATGTCGATCTAAGTGGATCGACTATGTGCTCATAGTTAGACGAGTAGTTGATAAGACGTGCTTTTTATGCGCCTATTAATTCGTATGGACATCTGCTGGTCACTGCGTTCGTCAGAAATACCAAATGCACAGATTGGGTAGTGCTAGTGTATACTCTGTTAGCCTGACGACCTCATACAGGCGTGTAAGTTCTGTCAACTGCACGCCCTCGACGGATGCATGTTCTTTCACTCCATGCGAGCCAAACAGTTTCTGTCCATCAGCTTACTCATGTACACAGTAGCCGCGCCACCCTGTTTGTTGTCGAAACTCTAAGAAATTCCCTGGAAAATCTTAGTTTGAAATCCGCACATCTAGACATCTTCAAGTGGAAAAAATTTGTAAGTGACTTTTCTCTTATTGATTTTCATTGATTCAGCCTGTCGTTCTTCTCGACGCACGTGATCGGAGAAACTCTTATTGTATAATTTGGTATCTTCCACCGTTTCCATCAATCTTATTGTGCAATGAGACAGTAGCTCCCATGTACGCTGAACTGATTGTACAAATCCTTCAGATAATAATTGAGTACATGATGCATTAATCGTCAGTATCAGATGCGCATGTTGAGAGTGGTAAGTGGATGTTTACTGAACGAAATGTACAAACACTCTCGTTCAGTGCTGAAAATGACACCGACACGAAGGTTAACAATAGAAACATTAGGGACCGGCGTCGATGAGTAAGTAAACCAGAAGTGTGCATGCCCCGATTTGCCCCACACAGAAACGTGACAGGTGAAAGAACAATTAGGGAACGCATGTCACAAGAGTTTCTTTAGTACTTCAAGCAAAACATACAACTGTAGTTTTGGGAACTATTCTATGTACCATACCGACGAAGTCCCCAGATTGCCACAGTAAAATTTACTATGCAGACCAGTTCAACTGAAGCACAATGAAGGGAATTTCAAATCACAAATGCTCAAAAAATGAGTCGAAAGCAAGTAATTGTGCCAGCCATCTCATTCACTCAGGTTGAATCAAACCACCTGGCTTACCCTGAACAGATTGTAGACACCGATTCTAGTTCGAACAGATCGGAGGATACATCTGGCCTCTTCTACTGAGTTGGGTATTTATTTAAGTTCGTTAATTCTTATCGGGCCACTGTTACCACAAGTAATTGGTTGCCTCATTTTGTGATATGAGAATCATGAGGTTTCTTTACCTTTAGTGTAAGCTCAACCTCCACAAAACATTTCTTCTATTCCTGTATATGCGTTCGTGTTTTCACACACACGTCCTTCGTTCGAAACTTGTACTGCAGATGGTATGCAGGGAATTTTTCTAATCTATTATTTGGTATCCCACACTCAAGCACAGGCTCAGATGGACAAGCGTTCACTTCCGTCCATCGATGCGTTCTAAAACGAAATTGTAGATTTCAATCTAGTTCTGTCGATATACAAACCTTGAACATGCACTGAGAGTGAGTTTTGGATGTGACAATTCTGCTAAGAAGACCGTGTTTTCCTCTGATATATTTACCCCTTGGGTATTTCCGCTCGTTTATGGGATTCTCAAAAGATTGTAACATTGAGAACAGAGCTGATTGACCCCCTAGAATAAGGTTAAGCTGAAATCTAGGTCGAGTGGTTAGAGTTTAACTCACCTACGACCTACCTTTTAACGAGTCTTTTCCCAAACTGATCAACTTGACAGAGTTAAATGGTTGATGGCGAGACACCCACCAGCATAATTTAATTTGTACCACAAATTTCTGGTATTCTCACAGACTGGCAATGTTTGCTCGCTGAACGTTTCTGAATATTCGTGGAAATATCCCAGATGTCACAAACTGGGCAATAAAGTTACCCCCTAGGACGCATTGCAACGAATTACCCGTGTTAGACGCAGCCATTCACATTAATATAACGATAAATGAGGACAGAACAACCTTGATCGTCACCCGCTTTTAGCACATTAATTAGCCGCTACATCAGTTGATACAAGTTCTGCAGAGGAGAAAGTCTTTTTCAGTGTGACAATTTTGCAGAAGAAGCATAACACAATGCCCAAGGACTGCCATCTTACGGGTGACCATGTGTCTACCTAACGGTTGATATGATTGTAGGTAAGTTAGAGTAGATCTACATTGCGATGCCCAGTGCTAACATCCCGCGATTCTAGTTCTCGCCAAGGTCACTAGTTTAAAGTTGGCTTGGTAGCGGGAAATGCTAAACTACAGGACTGACTGCTTATCATAGCAGCTTGATTGGTTCAAGTGAACCAATGGCTCAGGGATAAGAATTAGTTTTGATTTCACGATTATTCAAATAATTACTTCGTCAGTATTCTCCCTGATTCTTGATTGAATCTAGAAACTGATTGGATGTGTTTGGTTTTTTCCTATACTATTCCCCTGAGCGTAAGTTTGACACGTGTCTGGTCCGTTGCTCTGCGATGGCCGGAAACTGGTGCATTCCGCTTAGCTAGTCGATTTCAGTTTTTGGATAGCCAAACTTAGTGAACTGTTAAAACGCTCAGCTACCCAGAATTTCCCGATCTAGTTGTGTAAGACGGATGAGGTTTTATAGTGATATAATCTGTTGTTCTTTTTAAAAACGTTGTCATGAAGATTTCTTCAGAATTTCTAAAACGGGAAAGTAGATGACTTGTTAATAGCTAGAGCGATGAAGTCACTATATTTATGCGCTTCAAACGGATGATCGTATGGAGGTAGAGAGCCTCAACACTCTCCATATCGATAGAGGTTGAACGAAAAGAACCCATTCTTAGCCGAGTTTATTAGTAACCAAGACTCAACTCATTGGTTGAGTGGTTGTGGTTCGACTCATAGATTATTTTAATTGGTTATGGCCGAGGGAGTTGAGATTTGTAGTAGCACCCATGCGTACAGCAAACCAATACTGCAGAGTCGTTTTCTCTTCGTTCGAAAGAATCCCATACTGATAGCCGAACTAGAATCCTAGACAGTGATTCTTTGGGCATGTTTTCAGACGGGTTTGCTTACGTGGTCGTTATAGACTAGGATACACCTGAAAAGATGGGTGAAAACAGTCGAATGTGCAAGTGCTGGTTATATTGTCTCATTTATGGGTCAGTGGTGTCGTTTGTCTCAGACTCAGCGGAGTCGGTGGTTTAAAGAAAAATTTGAAAGGGTTGTATTTTACACCCCTCCTGGGACTAGTAATCTTTCTTAACCGGTTCAAGTCCGAAAAATCACTGGGTTGTTTGTACGAGCAGAAACCTTTAAAAAGGGTATTAACAACAAATGGAGTGCACCTGCTAAATAATTCTATAAACCACGTTGACATCTGGACAGTGTTTTTAGTATGTAACAGATGCACCATCGATGATTCGAAATTAGACTTGTGCAGATCTTGTTTCTTAAGGATGTTCACGTTGGGCAGAACTGTGGCTAAACCTACACGTATGCCAGCACAATTCTGTGGGTTCGCAACAAAAGCGGGTGTCTTTATCTGACTCTCCGTATACTAACTTTTACTCTAAGTTAGCGTTATCGAAGCAAATCTCATGACGTTCCCCGTTTCTGCCAAATACATGACATTATGCCAGAGACGGATGGTGAGACCTGGTTGAAAGTTCATGGAATTTTACAAAGTGTATCTAAGATGTCCTCAGTTCCTAAAGGCAGAAACCCATATATTTATTCTCCCTATTTTGCTGAATACGGAATCTTTGACCTAGTGGCAACGGACGGTTATAAACCGTAGTAGCTACTTAACTTAGTGCTAAGTAAGTCGGCCAATTGATGTTTCTTTCTTGATTATGTGAATCATTCTGACATCCGTGGAAGCTCACTTGTTGAAATTGACTGCTATGGAATGTCCTGCAACTGCCAAGATGAATACAGGAAATGCAGACATGAACCGGTGGTAAGTTAGTATGGATTCAATTTAACTCATGTAGTTCTCTAGGGAATTTGTCAGCACATGAGGTTGATACAAGTGGGTCGCAACTTCTTTAACTGATATTTATGATTCTGTCAACAAGACAGTCCGAGTGAATAATTCCAGGATGCGGTTCAAGGTGAGCACTTCGTAGTGAAGACCACTTGTAATTTCAAAGGTGACAACGGCTGGTTTCGGATGCATGGCTGCTCGACTACGAAGGGATCCACGTTTGACGTACAACGTGTACAGACGTTCCGAAGCGGCTGATATATCAGCACTACGTAGCCCAGTTTTAAAAAACTTCCCATTTATTCCACTTGCGCAGGGTGACGGAACTGCCTGCAAAGATGTTTTTGCTACTCACTGTTGTAAAACCACAAGCAAATTGTCTGTGACCGTTTATGTTTATGGTTGGAGAGGATCTCAGACATTGTGTTTGTTGTAGACTGGAAGACCTCTTACACTGAATCTAAAGCTGGTTAAAACTGATCAAAAGTTCTTCTCTAAATCAGGTTTATTACAGCTCATCGCAGTAGACATTCGGAAACGAAGTATTCGTGAAACCTACTATCCAGTTTTTGTGTGGTGCCTCTATGCAATGGCCACGCCTAAGGAGCGCGAAAAGCTGTCCCTCCATTTATATGTTTGCTAGGGATGAATAACTGCGCCTTACCATATTCCAACTATATATGAGCATTTCTAACAAAATATATCATAAGAAGAATATCTAGCGTTCCATAAATTAGTCTACTTCACATCGTTCTTGCTACATGAGCATCAAGTGTCTATTGTCTCATCTAAGCCTTCTTAGAATATTATGCAAAACCATACTGAAGATCAGTTACATTTTATAACAAGCCGCTGTTCGGTGTGGCTAACCTCACCGAAGTTGCTAAATGAAGCGCGTCAGAAAAAACGTTCCTATCCACTAAAATCTTCGCCTTCTTGTCGGCTTCAATTCCTTGGTTCTCCTGAGTACCTTAAACGAATAAATCTGATAACTTCAGTGATGAATGAGGAACAAATAAGTAGACTGAACACACGTTACATGATTACGATACGCTTTTTCGAGTTTCGACAGCGACCAGACCATAGGAGTATCAGATCCTTTTAATCAGTTATTCCCTCGCTAGTCAATACTTGTTAGGATGGAGAAAATGGCATTTTAGAGGTCCAACCTAGTCACTGTAGCATTTAGTTTATCCTGGAACAAAACTACCAAACCTGTTGCATTTACTACGATAACCCCAGATTTAGCATTGTACCGTTTAACAAGAGAAGTTTATCTAACTACGCATCTGCTTCAGCACGTCTAAAGAGTTAATCAGTCTCACGATGTGACCAAGATGGTCCTCCGATAATTCAATTTTACCAGCCTCATTAATGTCTGTCTAGTGGTTATAAGAACGATAGCGTGCTCGATGATTGAAATAAAGACCGGTTGCTCTTAAGTAAGAAGTTGGGCTTTCTCTTGAATCATTTGGTCAGAGATGCTTGCATTTGAGAGTCTAGGATTATAACAGTTCGTTCAACTCACTACAAGTTTTTAACAGAAATAAATAATTTTTATCATTTCCGAAATGTTGCGTTCCACTGGTGTCTTGCTTATTCTGTTGCCTACGACTCTACAATAACCAAGTAGGTTACTTAACTATATTTTAAAATAAACGACGTTCAAAAAGTTTTCGGCAATCGATGTTTCTTTTCTGTTGCCCTTTCATATCTTCCATCATAATCTCAGCATCAATAGCAATCTGCACAACTGTTACAATGTAATCGATATTCAAATATGTCTACGATATAAAACAATGGAAAACAATGTTCCATTGGCCAATATTGATGGCGCTCACCAAAGCACAGCTCCGTACACGGCAGACGTCTCATACGTTGCATTACTGCTGAACTTTCCGCTGAACGATTTTCAGGACGTTCATATGATACGATGAAAAGGGGAACCTTGTGGATAAAAACTTTCCATCAGATCGCTCATCTGAAATGACAGAACAGACCAACACCAAAACAGGCTGTCCTACATACTTTAGGTCATTTTACCCGCGAGCGTGCTTAAACTAGACGTGAATTTGTGGCAATAGTCATCTAGCACATTAGAGACAACGGAAAGTTTGAACAACTATCCTTTATAAAGGCAACTATCCACCAGCAGCCCGTGGGAGGGCCAAAAGTTTTCTACTGTCTCTCCTCTACATGCAGGTCACTAGGATAATTCCGTTTTGGAGAAAAGCAATGTAGATGTTAGTAAAACGGCGGTTGCTAAGCTCGTCAGAGTGCATACTGACAGAAAAGGATGCAGTCAAAACTATTTGCACTTTGCTAGGTGCTTGAAAACTGTCGTTTGATTAATCCATCAATGAATGTGTGCAATTTTTGAGGACTGATCAGTTTCAGTTTTTCTGGACAGAACAAACGGTGGTTATCGGACTACAGTACGCTTGTTACATACATGACAGGAATCGTTTATGTGAACGTTTTAATGTAAAATTTCGCCACACTATATCTCGATTGCAACTGTGTCACAAGAAGGGATTACTTTAGCCTGATAAACGGGTGGATCAGGCCAGAATACGCGCATCTGATTTGTTCTTCTTGATAAGAAAATTCTCCGAATTGTTTACGTGCAACCGCATGAAAATGTGCAAATTACGTTTTTCGTTGATTATGATCATCATAAAACAAACAACAATCGACAACCTAATGGAAAATAAGCCTTGTTGATAAAGCAACAAACTTCTAGTGAACATTGAAAGCTCGGCAAAATGTATACATATTATACCTCTTACGCTGGAGTCTTTGAGTGACACTTGACAGAGGGCGATCATCACTCGATGCTGTCTTTGGCCGACTCGTGAGAAGCTTGCAAAATAAAGCATACATCACTGAAAAAATGTTTCCTACCAGCTTCGTCTTTGTCCCAACTTTATTTCAGTTTTGGAAAAATCAGCAAAACAATCACCAGTGAAGTAACACACAAGAAAAAAAAGGCTATGGTCCCTTTTAGCAACAATTCACAGAATCGTCGAGATGAAACAGTGTCCAAGAAGGCCGCTAGTTGTAACGAATATGATGGTGATATCGCACACTATGTGCCGAAGCCTTACAAGGTTCGATGAGCTATCAAAAAATGGGCACTGCTCGTTTAAAAAGACGAGCTAAATATATTTTAATGTAGTACGTGGGTTTGTGACTGTATCCTAATGTGAACAAAAACCGAAAGAACACGAGAAGCATAATGCAAAGTATAGGCTTCAGTACCATTTCGTTCGATCTTTTCAATTACATACACGAATTGAGGTACAAATATTTTGACGTGTTAACAAAGCAGATAGAACAGGAAAACTGGTAGTTGCAAGCATTTCGTATTGACTCATCAATACCAAACTAAAATAACATGGGTGGGCCTTTTTAAAACAATCGATTGGAGGGGTGGATAATCAGTAAGCGAGTTAGGATAAGACATTAAGTCCAGGGAAGGGTCAAGTTCAGGAACAGTTGTTTCTGAACACGGAGATAAGAAACTTGCCATATTACAAGCGTTACGTCGATGACACATTAATTTTTAGTCGATCCAACAGATGATACATAACCCGATGCAACGTCTAAATAGTTGTCATCCTAATCCAAAGGTCACTTGTGAATTTGAGGTCGGCAACTGCCTGCCATTTCTAGATATCCTAATAACGATAGAAGACATACATCGCGAGATGTTAACATTTCGTTTACTCTCTTCAGTCACGAACGTAAAACATTATGATATATAGGACATGCGGTTAGCAACAGAATTAAAACATTCAGCGATTGGGTTTACATGAAACAAAGACTGTCGTCAGTTCCAGGGCAGACAAACTGCGTGAGTCAACAGTTTATGCACACACAGAGCCGGACAGTGAGTATTGATCAACATAGCCTCGGAGAAAGCGAGCAATTTGGGGTTCTCATTACGTAACAGAACTTGAAACGAGTTGGCCGGGTCAACAACGTGACCTGTTTCCATGACGTGCTTTCTGATGGATGAGGTCGGATTTCGTCTCAGTCGTTCTGTTGTCAATGTCCGTTGCGTCATGGCGTGTATCAACCACTTAGGCATATGTTCAGCCATTCTTTGTCGCAGGCATCGATTTGTTCTGCCGATATAGATGTCACCGCAACTGCAAGTGAACTGATAGATTCCATGTGAGACAGAACATTTCGTTAGGTCACGACTACGAATAAGCTGAGTGACACACCTAGTTGTGAGTAGCAATCGCAATTCAGCCGCAGGGAATGTGTGAGTTAGAGCAGACTGTAATTTTTGACTTACCTCGGTTGTGATATGATCGCCTTTGAAGGGTAGGTTCAAAAAGACCCGCTTCTTGGGAACCGTACTCACGACAGTCTTTCCCAGTCACTTCTGGCTGTGAACATCGATGAAATTCTCCGGGTATCCGTTTGCAAGCAGTACCTTTCTTAATTTCGCCTCTTCTCCTTGTAAACAGTCATCGGTGCACATCTCCCGGGCTCGATGAAACAAGGTTCGTACCAGACCTCTTTTATAAGTAATAGGCGCAAAAGAAGAGAACTGCAAATACTGACCGCTCCAAGTGGCTTTGCGGTGCACTGAGCGTTGTAATGAGCCATCTTTCAATTACCAGACGGCAGGATGGCTCATTACAACTCAAATCCTATCATCTCCGAGGAAAGATTCGGTGCCAACATTCGCCAAGTTAAACATTATTTATGAATTTGTCTGTACCTGTGTTTTGCAGCACGTTTGCCAGACAGTGAGGGTATTTCACAAACGAATATTGGAACACATCTCCAAGCGGCTCCTGAGTGTCAAAACTGAAGTTATAAAAGGTGCAACCATAAAACATTTACAGGAATGTGCCCAACGAATAGACCCCACTGAGTGTCACCCATTAGACATTGTACAAACACGCCCTAGCAAGTTCCGAAGCGCTTGCTATACACCGCATTAAACCAACATTATGTGTTCAAAAATAGATGACTGTGAATCTGCCGCTACCTTTTTAGTACTTTATGTAGACTGGATCTTCTTGTGATATTCGGAATTATGGAATTCGAATAACCCTAGAAATCGTACTTGAATTGAAACCTCCCACACAAGTGATAAGGAGAAGACCTGATACTGGTGGCAGTAAGCAATTGTTATTCATGAATTGAGACGCCGAATTTATGGATGTACAACATTATTAAATAAATCACAGCCTGTCATTGGCTGATCTCATTAGCACATGCAACACCATAAACTGTATGTTAATTGGTGGAATACGAAACAGATGAATTGGCGAATAACGGAAGGCACAACACTGAGACCGTTCGTCCAATCCTGATGTTTTATTTTTAACGCGATATTTGGATTGGCCGTTTGTCAGATCTTCTGTTGTATCGGGGTTTGGATAATCGGTGAACCGAGATTTCCACCACAGCCTTCCCCTCTTCTAGAAGCCGCCGCATCCATATTTGCCTATCGTTCTGATCTTCTCGTGGGCATCGAACTCTTGCAGTACAGGGTGGTCTGCTTCCTCCATGACCAATTTCCCAGCGCTTCGAAACTGGATTAGGTCATTGTGTCTCCGATGAATGGTGTCATCGTGCAGGTCAGTAATTTCTACCATTGTGCTGCCTAGCTGGCGAGTGATCAATCCTTTGGCAGGTCGCAAATCGTTTCCACGAAA
>QNGE01002018.1:113932-131786 GCA_008508345.1 Paragonimus westermani | reverse complement strand
AGGCGGCAGTTCTCTGTGATCTTTCGCAAAGTAGCTGCATCCTTCTGGACAACTCTATGCAAGGGGCAAATACATCTAGCGACGATCCAGATTACTTCGAACTTGGTACACCTTAGTCATTTGCTGTTTCTGTGGGGTGCTCGGTTCATCCTACCGGCTATGCTATGAAGCGCCCAAGAGTCCTCGCCACAAAAATTTTTGCAACAACCCTCCGGTGGCTCAACATCCTTAAGACTAGCATTACTTGATGGATCTCCTGGCGGATTTTGTCCAGCGGCATCCTCAGTGTGACGTTTAATTTCGTGGGGGCATTCACTTACATTCAGGTCCGAGACTGTGACTTTCTAACCTGATCTGCATCCCACAACGTGACCCATACGCTCGATTAGCACCGTCGGTCTTGAAAGTTTCAGCAATTCTTCTTGAAACGAACATGTTGGAGCATACTGCATCGTCCGGTCCACCTACATTGCACTCATGTCTTTAAGACAGCATGTGACTACTAGACGGAGTGATTTGCAAAGTTTGATACCTATTCACTGAGATGCACTCGAGGCTATGGACTGCAAACTCTTTCAACTTTTTCGGTATTGACTCCACCTCCAGAAAGGCGCTTCATCACGCTACACCAACAGTTCAGTTAGCCAAGACAATCTGGTCACCCCTAGTTTGTCCACCACCAATTCAATTCTGCTTAAACCATGCATACAGTGGCTACTCTTCAGCCAATGTCCAGTTTTGAAGAAATTTGGCAGAAGCGATTGGTTTGGCCTTGTTGCGAAGGACGCGAACTTTCCGGTGAGTGTTCAGGGTGTCGGAGTGACGAGGAAGTAGAAGGTTCATGTGGTGTGGATGGATAGGCCCGAGCACGCGCTGATTGCTATGATCTTCAGAGAGTGCCGGCTGCCCACTTTCCATAAGTTAGCCATTAGATCAGAACTGCAGTTTACCCAAGATCCGTGTTTTTGTCACCTACCTCCAATACGGTCTTCTTCAGATTACGGTCTGAAACTCACTGGTGTCGAAATAATCATTCAGTTCTTTGAAGTGGGAACTACAATAGTCCAGAAAGCGCCGCTCGTAATCACCAATCATGTTCAACCTTCTATTATGCGCACTGTGCTTAACACAACCGCGGGCTCAAGGCCTTAGCGGAAAGATGCGTTATCTGAGGATGTGATCTTTGGGCAGCTGCGAGTACCAACGGTAGGTCTATTCGTCAGGCCCTACATTATCGCGATCCGTGAATGCACTGTTGTGGTATTAGAAGTTAGTACATAGGACGAATACGGAAGCCAATTATCCAAAGCAGACAAAGCTGCGAAGTACGGGACCGACTCCTATATTGCCGCCATTCGGCCACCTCTGCGTTCTACAGGCTGTGGCGTAGATTTCGTTTCCCATTTACTTGTGACCATCACCCTCAGCGGAATCATGTATCCATCTTCTCACTGTGCGATTCGTGGTCTGGGATTGCCCCTCTACGCAGCCACTGATTTGTGCCTGCCGGCTGTCTTAGGTTCCCTAAAGACCTGCAACACACTCAAGCGGAAAAGCTGGCCTCGATTCCTACTACATTCCGACGTGCGTCTCACTATCAAGGTCACTTCCTTTCCACGTAAGTGAGTCTTGACACACACTCTTGACAACACTCTTGTAAGCTGAAGATATTTTTATTTTGCAAAAATAAGTTAGTTTTGTCCTACCTCTCTGGTAACATATCAGCCAAGTAACTTTCACCTGACGACGGAAGTACTTAACGCCAACTACTCTCTTGGAAGGAATTGTCAGTCGTTCAGCGTCGTCAACCATGCGGAGTCCTCCATTTGACAGACTGCTTGCCTTGAGTATCCCGTTTTCCCACGTTTTTGTTTCCAAAACGTCGTTATCACCTTACGTCTTTTCTGTAAATGAAGTTGAGTAAATTACTTTTCAAAATAAACGATGAGTAGTAGAAACACGTCAGTGAATAATAATTTTGGCCACGATCTCTCCATCCACCACGGTTTAAGTGAAAGTCAGCGGTAATAGAAATTCTGTTCGGTTTGTGTCTCTAGCATTCAGAGATTCTCAGATTTGGCGATTCGTTCTCATCAGTATCTTCAGCCGAGAGACTTCATAGTGGACTAGGCCCAAGAACATCTGTATTAGTGTTAAGCACATAACACGCAGAAACTGGTTACTGAGTACGATCCGTACGGGTTGCCGAAAACCATGAACAATACAAGAATGATACGCAACTTCAGCTGAATCGAGCCTGGATGGGTCGGTTCGAAGAACACGGTTCTTCAGTTGCCTTGGTGCAATGTTTCAGTTATTGATTAAGCAGAGTTGTAATATCGCACCAGAAAGGTATCTAAGCCGTTGTTCAGTCCCCCAAACATAGATAGGTTGAGAGAATTGGTCGCAATTTCCAATGTGCACCAAAACATCGTCGACACCGTTGACTTTTGTAAACCTCGGCTGAGTAAGCAGATTTCGACAGCCCACATCCCCCAGTCAGTCTTCAATCTCCTTTTCAGTGAAACGAGTGACGCCTTCAGCGATCAAGACATTTCACATTCTTTCCCAACCTAGGTTTTCTTGGTGTAATTGGAAGGGAGTCCGCTGTTGCCGATGTTGTAAATGGTTTTCTGGCCGACGCGACTTAAGAATAATCAAGACTAACGAAAACATACTACTTACTCAAGGACGAACCACGAAAAATCAGAATGCATACGTTACCAAGTATCGGCCAGGGCGTACATTTTGATGTTTGTGACTGCATTCTGCATACATGCTGAGTGGAACTTCCATAAATAGTCAAGAGGCAGCCTACATTTCCGGCCACCCGAAGACCGGGTGGGTCAATTATTTCGCATTTTCAACTCTCAGATGATCGGAATGTGAATCATGTAGTGCGGTGGGCGGTGATGTGGAAAGACCAACGGTTCTGTCATCAGGGCCTAATAATCTATCGGAAGTATCCGTTCATCTGAACTTTTGTAGAATTCGAAGGGTCTACGCGGAAAACCGCATTTTCGATCATTAAGTAAAAGAAGTCAAGGTTGCGTGATGAAGTTTTCGGAGCACTACGAGCCGAATCATAACGAGAATCTGAACGTAATTCAGTAAGTAAGCAGACCGGATCATCTGCCGATCCGGAGTCACCATAGCGGGATAAATGGTCGACAAGACTTCCGCAACAAGATGCTGGATGCTGTACGAGTAGGTGACCAGAACAAAAGTCCACCATCGAATCGTTGCAGTGGGCCACTTAGTAAAGGATTCCACAAGTTTATCCATGAATTTAAGGATTTCAAGATCACTGGCGACTGTGAACTGAACATGGAAGGAATATTTGTGAATCTTGGCAATCACGCGATGATTGTAAGGCTTTTTGCGTGGATCGGTCCAAATAAAATTAGTTTAAGAAAGACCAAAGAGAAGTTTTGCTTTACCAGGGAAGAGAGAAATAAATCGAAAATGATATTGAACAGATTCAACCGATAAACAAATGCGTCACAGAATTTGAAGACGTTCGGGATAGAAGCGATAAACGATCGCCATAACCGTTCCCACTAACGTGACCTATTAGAAATGAGAACCTTGAATGACCAAAAGTAGTTCCGGAAGAAGTGGTGGCAAACTTCGAAGAGAAAACGCGGTTAGGTTGGTCACCGTGACTAAGCAAGCTCGAAGCGCGCACAACATCCCCTCAGTAAATGGAGACACCCCGGAAATTGTCGGTACTGATATCCACAACGTCCTGAAACGCAGCAAGCGCACCCCCGAACCAGAGGGAGAAAAATCATGAGGAAACACTCTGAAAGAGGTAGTAGAGGTTGTTGGATCACTGGTTGCCTCCATAAGTAGAAACTGTGGGAAGCGTCTTATAAATCGAGTGTTGAAATGTTTTGAAGCACAAAATTGATGCAAAATATCCTCTGGTTCAATTAAAGCTAAACTTCTAGGTGGTAGAGATTTGTTGAACGAGAATGGAGAGTCACCTCAAATCCGAGGTGTTCACCGTGATAGTAAGCGTAACCACAAAGTAGCCCAAGCCAAAGAACGAAGAAACGTTGTCAGCTTTTTCCACAAGTTGAACAAATGTCTTTTCGCCAGATTCATGAATTCCAAAAGGAATGATTCTTCGGGTAGCTTTTGACTGAGGGGAAAGTATCTGAATACCCATGAAACCAAGGGATTTAACACACTGAGGGAGTGGACCGCAAATTTTTGAACTAAAAACACCCAAATACAACGAAACAGGAATACATATCAAAGTTTTACACTCTTCAAACCAACAGTTGATGGACAGTGGTCAATAAACCAAAGGCGGCAACAGTTAACGAACAGTGGGAAACCAGGAAGTGTGAGTCAACAAGATCCAACTGATAAAGTGTGCCCAGCGCTGCCTACAACACAAACTCCAAAGGTTATACACTAACCCACTTAAAGCATCTTATGAATCCAGGAGGGAGAAATGGTCCAACGTAGCCAACAGCATAATGAAAGAACGCTCAGTCGAATTGGCTGGATAGTTCCGTTCAATGTGAGGAGTAAACCCAAAAATATCAGTGCGGAGCAATAAAGTGAAGCGAGAGAAAAACGTTTCAACTTCAGAAGAGACGAAGCTGATTGAATGTGTTTGATTTGATCGTATACATGACATTTAGCGACATAAACTTTACAGGCCAACCGGGAATGGTTACTATCACAACACTCGCTGCAGTTTCATCGTTGGGTGGGATACACTTGAGTTGTGTGTCGATCAGTACAAAACGAATTTTGAGTGGTTACTGCCGCGCACAGTGAATTTCTAGCATTTTGTAATCGCTATTATGTGGAATTACCAAGTAACCTTTCGCGAGAACTTTCACGTCCAGTGTTTTAACTAAACGAATAGTACAATTTCGTACCAATAAAAGCTTCTGTTGCCGATCACGTATACTTATTCTAGTGGTTAAACGGACACTAGGTTGACTTTATAACTGGCCTTCAAAAGTACACCGAGTTGGTTGATTTCGAATTTTGAGCCCGAAGTGCCTGATATCCTGGTTTTCTTTTCTGAAGTGTATGAAGTTCGGCCCATTCAGCCGCTTCCAAATTTACCGGTCAAACATATAGGAGTGGCATTTCCTCAATGGATCCTTGGGAAAAGTTAAGAGGTTTTTCATCGAGCTCTACGCACCTTCAGTGATTATACTGAGGAAGAGAGCGACTTTCTTTTTTGCCTGCAAAAATGCCGGTGAAACACGAATCTTCGACAAGATAAGAACACACGGATTTTAGAGCGGAAGGAAACCATTTGCAAAATGCTATTGAAGTCCGTGAATTCAGTAGGACAGAGACAGACTGTTTAATTTAGTTTGCGCCCAGAACGAGTTCCGACGCAGTGGTTATAACACACTGTAGTTGCGCAATTCAGTTGCACATCGTTCTAGTACAATCACGCGCATCATTATCTTTAATGTATCAAAAGGATGATAATGAGAGGTGAGCTTGGCAGCAATCATCATGGACAACAATTAATGCATGGGAGCAGAACACAGGGTGGGTGATGATTATGTGTAGATTCCATCTCAGACTACCGCAACACGGGAGGATCAGGCGAGAAAGGGGAACAGTTTTGGACAAAACCCGCCATGTTTCGTGTTTTAAACCGAAGGTGCCGTGGCTTGAGTGCTAGTTGTAGGCCGCAATTTCTTCGGTTATTGTGGTGGGAAAATTATTTTACGGCACGTTCCGCTTCGTCACCCTGCTACACGGTGCAGAAATTAAAATAGTCGAACCATGTCTCGTAGACACATCTTTGCTTGTTTTAATTGGCAGTTAGCTGAAAACGACCTTATCGTATGTGGTTTTTGAAATTTGGTATGGCTGCTTTTGTGATCATTAGCTTGTTAGTAAATGGATGTCGAAGCATCGTACGTCTAGACGTACGATCGTGCAGATATCATTCACCACACAAGTAATGGGATATTTTTCTATGTCTCGGAGATGGATTATATTGCGGCTTTCAAAGCAATGTTTAAGAATCGTGGTATAACTGAAGAAAGTGAGTTCCTTAACATATGCGCACACAGTTATCTTGCAAATGTCAGATTTGCTGAACGAGGTGATAAAGACTATCTGGTGTACGGCTCCAGTCATTTGAAATGACACTGAGAACGTACGCAAACCATCGACTACATTCTGTGCTAAAGGAAGGCTGGGGTTGTATATACCGTTTTCCACAGAATTCAAATAGATAATACATATGGACTTCCACAGGTGTTCGTTCTCAGTGACTTCACTCGTCTACCTGTTTTTAGAAGTGTTTCAACATACGATAATGTTTGCCTTACTTCGTAAGCTAGGATAGATGGACAGAGCATTCATTCGATTACGTGTGAAGTACTGTTTGACTTCACTCGTAATCTGGAACAATTGCGTGGAACCTTTGTAAGCTATCAAGTGGGAAGTGTTTCTTAGTATCGTTCGGTCAGCATATCACATTTCCCACATTCCAAAGTACATCTTACTTCCACGTAAAGCCTACAAATGTGGCAGCACCGATTGACCATAACGCGCTCGTATGCACGCCAAATACGACTGAAAAGATGACGTGCATGTTCCTACATTGAAATATGTTTATTGGCGCGGTTCGCCTTCACAACTCTATAAAAACTTAATCATCATGATCCAACGACGGTTCAGTCGCAGAAACTATTACCACGTTTTTCCGCTCAGAATTCAGGAAAACCACGTCTTACCACGGTGACCACGACACTTTATTATATTCGACCATTATTCCCCCAAACTAACGTGAAATAAAGCTTATCATTTTTTTCCATTGATCGCTACGCAAGTGAACTACCATGCATTCTCCGCTTACCCATCTAGAAGGTTAGAGTAAAGAGTTCATCAACAGAATTGAACGATTTCAAGAAGAACAACACGTCACGAACTTCTAAGAACCTCACTGAGTAAAAAGCTGTCTTTTCGTCACAGATTACAGGGATATTGACGGTCTACCGATTACACGCAGTATGTCGATTTTTGTAACGCAGAAGAAGGTCCTTTCAAAAACTGCGCTCTTGTTACTTTTTTTCGTTTTTAAGATGTACGCAAATTGGATATATCATTCGTTTCGCTGTTTGTAGTATACGATGTTGTCGCTATTTCTTGAAACTGTCGTTTTTATGGATACGTTGTGTTAAGTTTGTCCGTTTTGATGGGTCTGTGGCCTTGTCCGTTGTCCTGCATGTTGTTTTTCGGTTGATCACTTGATGGAACGCTCATAGTTTTGGCCGTTTTATAGTTCTCCTCTTTTATGATCACCGGAGAACTTCTAAATTGGGATTACAAACTCTTGAGATAATAAAGGGCGCTGTTCCCAGTATATATAGATAATCCTATTTTTTTCAGTTAGGTCGTGTGCTGGCGTGCGGCATTCCTGCGAACTTCGTCATGAAATTCTTTGTCTGTATCCACTCGAATCTTGATTACTGGATCGTGAATTTACGCGTGCAAACTTTGGGAATTGTAAAAGTCTTCCGTGAGTCTCATGCGACGATCTTCACTTCGGTGAATGGTAACAGCCGTGCGGTTGACGGTAAGAAGGTCCCGACGTTTCAGCTCTGGACCTTATTCAGACAAGGGTTCTTTTTGTGGGTTTGTGAATAGCAGGAAGGACCTTCCGCTTGTAGTCGTGATTGCTAGGGTGACTTTCTAAGCTGAGGCCTTAGACACTTGAATCAGTAATGTGCTCTGTCCTAGGTACATACTTCATTCCCTGAGAGCTGTGTCACATTCTGATTTTGCCTTGATGTTGCCAAATTTTGGTTTATTCTAATAGCTTAATATTGTGCGCTTTATGTAGATACCAACTGGCGGTGTGTCAAACAATGGCCTCTCCAATATCTGCAGTTTCACCCATAAGTGGTCGCTGTTGGAACTGATCCAACAAAATACAACCCTGTCAGTTAGCATTATCGACAATCGATCGACAGTGAAAAGCCAAGTCTCAGCGCGTTGACTTCGTATATTATTACCGACCCTGGAAAATAGAGAGTACAGGGGCGCGTCAAGCTAGCGAGGCGTGTGTTAGCCCCGGGGCGGATGTTACAAAATNACAGATGAATGTGACTATCAAAATATCATTTATTATAGTCGCTACATCGCTGTTTGGTGGTGATCAATCTCAGTCCACGTACCAGGCTACTTTCAAGCTTTATGAACTTGCAAAAGCGTGTATCAACTATGGTACTATGTTGGTCCGGTTGCACTGTTAAAACCGAGCTTGATACTACACCATTTTCCCGGACCTTTTCTGACAAAAAACAGTCAGCATGTTAGTAAACAATTCCTGCCGCGCATACCGTGTGCTTAGTTTTGTCTCTGCTCTCTTTCACACAGGGTGCGCTGTCCTTTTGTTGACTGTTCCAACCTCTTCAAATGGTATGAATGTTCAAGCAACCCAGATAGTGTGGGGCTTCCGACGCATCTTAATGCATGCGGGCTGGAAATTCGCGGACGCGAGAAACTCTTACCTGAACCGATTTTGTAGTAAGCTCGAACGAACACAAGTTTCTTATTGAACCTTGTTTCGACGGAGAAAGAAAGCCTATAGTACTTTTTCTTAGAATGTGGAGACTTCATATTCCGCAGTGGTTGCCGGGTTATTCAAGGAGTGTTATTAGATCTACAATTTGGTACCCGCTTGACACATTCAGCTTTACGTGTGTGCAACTTTCATCAGCAACTCCCCATTGCTGACGTTCAGAAGCCCTTACTCAATATAAACCTGTTATGCTACCTTGACTTGGCAGTCAGACTTGTGCGTTGCATCGATCCGGAGGACTGTCAGTCAAGACTTTCTTTCTTCCAAGTGAGACCTACTCAGACAGGCTGAAGGGGAGCAGTCAGGCGAAGGCAGATACACGCATTGGGTTATGTGTCGCACCACAAACGATCTAAGCAGTATGACAGGAACCTGTGAGCGCAGAGCTCGACTATATAGTTGCGGCACTGCTGTCTTCGGAATAAGGGAAAAGAGGGTTAGTAAAGTTACCCATCAACCGGTAGAACACTCGGACCACCCGCCGACTGACCGAGACCGCCAGCGTAGTATGCAATACGATTGGAAACTTTTCGCTAACTGTAAAAAGTCCAGGATAGCTTTGATTGCATCCGCTGTTCACAACATTGATCAGAATCCTATTCATTGCGTCCTCGGGTTAGCAAGCCCCACTACCAGATGATCCAGATTCGAGTCGTCGGCTCTGCGTAGGATCTTCCTAGAAAACCCCACCGTCTGTTGTCTCGCATGCTAGACTTTTGAATCAGCGACTCTGGGTGAGGTCTCTCAAGTCAACTCATTTCCGTGACCTAAATCACTGGAACCCTCAGAGGTCTTCTCGATGGTGGCATTAATTCACTATCGTTGTTCTATTTTTAACTCCACTCTGTTCGTCTCCCTTGAACTTGAAGTGTCGACTCTTTTGAAGCCAAGGTAACTGGTAGACATTGGCGATTTCCATGCCCGCACTCCGTGAAGTTGATCTGCAAGCTACTTTTGTAAATACTCTGTCACGTCTGGTGTTTAATGTATACTGTGTATGAATCTGCGACCCAACTACTGTTGTTTGATTGAGCCTCCCTCCGAACAGCGGTCACTCCAAGCACTTCTTCCTCAGGATCCCTCATGTCACCGAAGCCGGATCTCTTGATCAAGCTGAGCTGGTAGTCATGGATGAAAACACCGATTGTTTCACTGGATCCCACTGAGTATTCGCTCATGTGCTGTCAAGCTCTACTTCAATTAGGGTCTGTCAGCGCATTTCTGAAACGCGTTAAGTATTCACTATATCAGCGTACACTCCAATGGACAATCACCCAGATGCTACCGAAAATGCGTTTTATGTCGCTTTCGTCGACCTTCTAAAACAGACTAAACACAGACAACCTTGTTTGCCGGCAATTTTTTTAATACTCAGCTTGATCGTCTTTTGTTAGGTGGTTAATGGCTGGGTAGTATGCTCGATATCCAAGCCAGACTGCCAGTGGGGTCAGGCTGCTGCAACCGTGTGCATCTCATGGGCTTCCTATTTCGAGTACCTCATTTCAACACAGGAAGAGGCGCTGTATCAGATGACGACCTCTCTGTATTGCAGGCAATTTTGAGTAATTCCACTCTAGTGAAGATTCATTCTTTCTGAAGCAAACGACCTGGACTCGCCTCATCCAGTTGTACATATCCGTCTTGTTTCATTTGTTCAGGAGACTTACATTCCTAAGTGTACGATAATCAACTAGCACTCGAGCTAGAAGATTGTAAAAAACGCTTACCAGGTAGCATTGACAAACGAATTAGCCACTTTGGGTCGGCGGAGGAAACCTATCGAGCACTTGCTTTAAAGGGTTGTTAAGAAGAAACTGTGCGGTTGCGACAAACTCTGCTTTCTCTCACGTCGGTGTAACAACATTGAACGAAGGCTACGATCCAGTCAACCGAAGATTAAGGTATGCGGCCCGTAAAAAAGTCTTATTCGCCTCATAGTTGGATTGGCGGCTAAAAAGAGAGGGTTGTTTTGCAAATGACTAGCGAACGCTCGTCAGAGATTGAATGGAAACTTGTTGCCCTAGAATTAAATTGTATCAACCTAATGCTGATGGTAAATGAGCTGGAAAAATTTGTAACGAAACGGTCAGTTAGTGACGTACATTTATAGTTTACCACATCCTCCCGGGCTAATTTGATTTAGTTGGAGAGAAATTTACAGGTAACGTATTTGAAATAATCATTAGGATGGCTGATGACAACGTCCAGAGTGGATGCACACAGTTTTCAGCAAAACGAAGATTTCGCTGAAAGGGAGGTTCAAGGAAAGTACTTTCGGAGGTATGTTTGAAGGTATCATCAGGCTTCTGTGTTTGCTAGGTTCCGCTACAACGAGACGGCCTTGACGCGGTGTGACGGCTTACGCATCTCCATGAACTGTTGGGCCAAACTGGGCGGTTTGATTGCCACACCAACAGTCACTCATACCAGGCAAGCCAACGAGCAGAGGTCTGACAAACTGCGGTCTACAAATTGGCGGTTGAAAGAAGGTTGGCGTCTCCTTCCGAAGAATGTACCAGTTCTGCTGCACTGCTACCCCTCTGCCTTGCGGTATAGGCTTCTGAACCAAAGGCTTTAGTTGTGAACCCTAGTGGTTCCGCTGTTTAGGTCTGTACGTCCTGGCATTCAGCTCATATACTACCATGAATATTCAGAACACTGTTAATTTCCTACTGCATTAGCCGCCCAGCAGTCTGAACAGGATTACCATGTTTGCTGTATAGGGCGGAGCAGGTAGGCAAAAACACGTTACTACTGACTACTGCCCCACTTCCGTCAAATTTAGCTGTTAAGCCCCTACCGAGCACCCATTTCTGATGTTTACTCCGCAGGTTCCGCAACATATGTAGCCAATCACAATATTACTATGTCGGTAACTCCCACGCCTTACCATTTAGTATCAGACCTCCCTCGTCTCTTGCTTAAACATATACTGCGGATTAATACTTTCAACGTTCTCACTTCAAAACAGGTAGATCAACGAGTCACTCTCGCACGAACTTTTGATTCATTGAATGTCGATGTCTGCCGTATATATATATATACATATATATATATCCAGGATGGTACTCAACGTATGGAATTAACAGTATCCACACTGCCTGCTCGATACTGGTTATACACTCCGGGTAACTCCACGGCCCTCGCTACCGATCAGAATAGAGTAGGCGTAGTTCTCAACACTACGGCCTCGGCCGCATTGGTCGATTGCATTCCTGTTAACGGTAGACTGTGACGTCCGCTTGGCATGCTGCTTTAAGACCAGCTCCGGACGCAAAATTTTCTTAAATCTTTCTGCGGTGTCTGCTTACGCTCCAACTGACATGATTCTAATCTAGCCGTTCTGACCGGACAAGTGAACGCCCAAGTCGGCCACCTTGATGTGGCCGAGTCTCATTTAGATGGCAGGTTTGGGATAGCGTCACATCGATCAGATAATGGTGGGTGATTGTTGCAGCTGTGCGTGGAGCACAATCTATTTTCAGCCAGCAATAGTTTCAGGCGTCGTGCACGTCGTTAGTTCACTCGGCGCCCTCCTTTGGATTAGTCTCAGAAAGACGGCATAGCTGTTAGTTACAGGTGGCAAGTTTCTGTTCAAGACCGTCGTTCTTAGTTGAGCGCGTACTTACGTTTAGATCGTGCGTTGTTATGTCACCGTTTCGTTCTGATTTCTGCTGGACAACAATCTCATCGACACTGGCGACTGGCTGTTGAGAAGTTGGCTATACTATCGATAAAACGGATACCAAACTAACTTAGGAATGTGCCTTAGTGGTTCTCACTCCGAGGATCCTGGTAGCTGCTGGACCCAAATCTCACAGGTCATTCATGAAGCAGGTATAGTAGCATGCGGCACCGGGGGCTACATGGATTGAACAAACTTTGGGTCTGGGAGAAATCCCTGGAGATCTTGGGAGCCAGATGGAACATGTCTTCTGTCAGTTCATGTGACAAATTCAGCCGAAACGTAGCCTAAGGGCTGATCTCGAGGCTTACTTGGTGGGGATGGTTAAGGAATTAGAGATCGCCTTGGCTCCAGGGGACATCGACACTTCATACTCGTGCTACTGGTACCGGGCCACCGTGTCAATGAACTTGCCAATGAGACAGATGACACTCATCTGTAAGTCCAGAAAGGTAGAGTAGTGGGCGGGTCATTTTGAGGGTAAATCTAGCTGACCTCCTGCTTCTATTATGTTGCCGCCACAAAATTTTGATGTAGCACCCTCGTTGGTAGATTTGGACTGATAGACTGAGGTCCGCAGTTGCATTTCGGCTGTCGAACGTAATAGGGCTGCTGGCTCAGATGATATCGTGCCGGCACTTTTCAAAGAAGGTGTGGGAGGCGTTAGTGAAGGCTTTGACTCGGTTGCTTCAACTAGTGCGAACGGCGGAGACTATCCCTCTGTGTTGGTGTCATTCACTGATGGTTGCCATATTCAAGAAAGGTATCAAGAGTTCTTGCGAAAACCACAAGGGAATTAGTTTGACCCCAGTCACTTCTAGAGTGCTAGAATCCACTGTTACTTCGTCGACTCACTGCAGTTCAGGAGGTAAACGTTAGGGATTAACGGACAGGGTTTCGTTCTGGGCGGGATGCGGTAATTACACCGCCGGTCAACAGTTGCCGTATTTATCGACTATAAAGGTGCGTTCGGTTCGGTGAGTCGACCAGAGTTGCTTAAAAGCAAGGGTTACTGACCGAGTATGTGGACACACTGCTGGCGCTTCACACCCTTCACACTACGATGAATCGTCTGACAGTTTGAGCACCATGAGCGGCGTACATCAAGGCCGTTCAATTTCACCATTCTTGTTCAAATTTTCATAGACGAAGTAATGGAGGACTCTCTACAGCACTCGCAGGATGCTGGCATGGATCTACTCTGGAAGACTGATTGATCGGAGTTATACTGACGACAAGGTGTTGCTGTTTGACACATTCCAAACAGCACAAACAATGCTAGATGCTATTTTGAGTTCTGCTAAATGCTTCGGAATGCGCTTTTCAGCCTCAAGGTGCAAAGTGCTTCTGCAATATTACTGTACTTACGTAGATTTAATGTTAGGTAATGAAGTCATGAAGGTTGTTGACCGTTTTGTGTACATGGGAAGCTGCATCAGCGGCGGCGGAAGTGTAGGGAATGGAACAGAAGCACGCATTTGTAGGGCTAGGGCGGTGTTCGCTAATCTGGGATACCTATGGTAACAGGGAGGTCTCTCTGTAGGGTCGCGTATGTAAGGCGACAGTGAGGGCTGTATTACTTCACGGCAGTCAAACTGTGTTCATTCGAAACGTACGTTCAACAGCCTGTTACTAAGAGAGAACATAAGTTGCCAGAACGATAGGTTTCATTCACCTTGTAAGCAAGCCATACAGCTGCAATGAAAACTATAGGACGTGATGAGCGGTGAATAATGTTGACGAATGAAAAGATACAAATGCATGACATTCTTTCCGTCTAGAAGAAAAGCCGATAGGATGTTTGTGAGTTGTGGAGTACGAACTTTTAGCAATACGATTATATCTCCCGAATCCTCAAAACTTAGGGTCTAACTCTCTGTTGTTGACTCAGAAGAGTATCGTAGACGCCGTGGTTATTGGTACCGGTATCGTGATTCTTCTCGAACTTGGATACAGGAGGAGCCAGTGGGTTTGAATTGGGCGATTCACTGTTCTTTTCTGCTTCTCCGTCAGTCATTACGGTGCCAGGTTGCGTAGGGATAATGTCCTCACGGTCGTTCAGGCAGCGAACGCAAGCATTTGTCGGATTACATTTTACCAACTCAGCTTCCTCTGCGTACGGATCATACTTCAGCGTCCGGTTTTATTTTCGGTGGAGGACTTTATCGTAGTTCAGGTGTATGTGGCAGAATAAAAAAACCGGGTTTGGTGCAGCACCAACATTGCATTGGGGAGTGATTCGTTTAATATCCTCGAGACTGAACAATAGATTGTGTGAACGGACTAGATGGGACATACGGGTACGTCCATAGTAACATAACGATTCATGAAGTGTTTCTAGATGGACAACATGAGAAACAGAACAGTTAAAATTGTACAGTAGATTATCAGCAACACGATTTTCAGAGCCAGGACGTTAGAGAATGCCATACTAAAAGTTTCAGTTACCAGCCCTGTATTTTCACTCTCTCGATTCCCCCTGTTTATGTTTGATCGCACATATAAGATGCAGAGCGGTGATCTGTGATGTGTGTAAAATGGTAACCCAGAAGAAAATACCGCCATCTTTTTAAGTTTTCCACAACAGCCTGAACTTGTTTATCGATGAGAAAATGCTTACATTCGGACGGTTTTAGAGTTCTGGAGAAAAGTGCAATCGATCATGCGTTCTGGTTTAACGTTGCGGTGGTGGCGATATCTTATGCGTCGATCTCAACTGTCAGGCGCACTCCCAGTTCCATAGTTACAATAATTGAATCTTGGGTCTCTTTCCTAAGGATGGTAAACAAAGTCAAAGTCTCTCTGGAAAGAGGAAATGTTTCATTTTTGACGAACAAACTGGTTTTTCTGAAAATTGTGAGATTTATTGAGAGTAATAAGTGAACATTCCATCTAACTTCTCTTGTACTTTGAGGTTTGACGGGGCCGGTAACTCTTCCAACGGTCGGGGACGTTCCGGATCCGGTTCACTGACACCCTTTGATAGTTCATAACCCAACAATGTGATCCTGCGCGTCTGCATACCACTTGTTCATTGTGAGTGACTCCGTACTTGCTAGGGGTATTGAACAGTTGTATGAGATCTTCGTTTGAATTGCCGCACGTAGTCAGATTGTCCAGGTGGTCTAGAGTTCCGGACAGTTACTCTCATTGGATGATATTGTCGGTGGAACGCTGCCACACCAGTGGTGACACCGAAGGAAATACGAATAAATTGATAAAAACGGTTAACGGCTTCAAACTCAGGGTGGATCTTCTCTCCCGTCTTTATGGGTGTCTGATAGTACGCACTCTGGGGGTCAAGAGTACTGAATACCTCATAGCGAGAAGATTTCCCAGTAAGGCTGTCAATTCGAGGTAAGGGGTAGGCATCTATGTAAATGAACCGATTGATTGTCTGGCTGTAGTCCACTACCGTTCGGCGCTTCTACCGTTCGTTAAACGTTACTGGGACTTGGGCTGTCCAAAGTAAGAAGAAAGGTTCGATAATCCCGGCGTTGAGGGGTTTCAGTTTCACACTTGAAGACTGTGTCGGATAAACGGCAACACCTGGATTTGGTGGCCACTGGTTGACAATCAGACGACAGGTGTTGAGACATAAGTCAGAATAACAGAAGTAGCAAGTTGTAACGAATCGACCACAGAGGAGTAACAGGGAGAGTGAAAAGACAACGCCGGATGGGTAGGCTTCAATCAACCAGAAAACGAGGCGTGTGATCTGTAATGTAACAAACGAAAGGGTCGATTAGAATAATATATGGAAGAATCAGTAGGATGGGAAAGTGGATTATACGTTGTCGATACAAAATATGACAAAGCGAAAACGATGGCGAGGGGAAGTGTTTCGACGCATCTGTTTTTTGAAAAGGTCATGCCCTAGTAATACATCTACGCAGGTTGTTGGAAAGTGACAGGTGTTCGAATAGGAACGAAACAGTGACCGACTATGCAACTGAATAAACTGTTAGATGTCATAGTGATCTTTTGACAACAAGAATTTGTTTAACATTTATGTGCTGGAACAACAGAATGAGACGTAACTTTCCGAGCTGGCTGTGTGAATGGGAGCCTGTAACCGTATATTGTCCAGTTAAATCTCAATCCCATCCGAAATCTGCTGTAGCTGTGATAGACGATAATACAGATCCCGATATTGTTTCTTGGAAGACTGACACACCTGTTCGTAGAGCCCTTTCTTTCCACAGCTTTTGCGGATACCGTCACTAGCTGGACACTTGCCTTCGCAGATGCCAGCGTAATCCACAAAACAAAGAGTCGTTCTGTTTTGGAAGGATGCTTATGGCTGTTGTACATTCGGTGTCATATGCCTTTGGTTTGAGCGTTTGGGGGGTACTCAGTAGCTTGTGGCCATATGGTGTGGGTGATTTGTTGAGTGTAAGAAAGCGGTTGCTGTTGGGCTAATTTCAATTGTCCAGCTGAAGTGAATTCTAAGGATTTATATTCGAGTAATCGCTGACATAGAATGAGAGTTCAAAGCACGAATGCATGAATCAAAAGTAAATTCTCCATGGTACATTACAGCAAAGACTACTTGGAAATCACTGTCCGAGGCCGACGTTTTGCGTTTCTGGAGGAATTCATTAAGACCTTGTCTCTCCTTTTTTGGCTGAGTGTAGAGATTCTGAGGTGTACGCATCCCTGTGTTGTAGGAGTCACATTCCGCAATGTGTTCGTTTACGGATGAACCGACAGTTAGCAATAGTTGCCGATGCGTCTATTTCAAACTTTTTGCAACAGAAAGAAGGTTCCCTATTGTCCTCCGCCAGTTAAGCCACTGATCAGTTGCAATAGGCGAATGAGTGTCGGTGTCGAAACTATCAGGACGCAGGATAAGGTCAGTCATTTTACAGGTTGAGTAAATTGTAATGATTCGAAACGTATGTTCAACAGACTGTTCTTAAGGGAGAATGTGAGTTGCCAAAATGGTAGGCTTTGTTCAACTTGTAAGCAAACCATATGGCTGCAATACAAACTAGAGGACGTGATGAACAGTGACGAATGAAAAGATACAAGTGCGTAACGGAAACTTGGCCGCTCAGGGTGGAAGAGGTGAACTGTCTTCAGGTATTTGATCACTGGTGTCTTTGTTTAGCGGTTCCTATCAATTGGCACCAGGGGTAAGTAACGAAGAGTTTAGGAAGCGGCTGTTTGACACTGGTTGTGGAACAAGTTCTTCTGTTCGATTCTATCATTTGCACGGACTTAGATGGTTAGGTGCTGCATGCTCGTAACGTTCTCTGGAGCTGTCTCCTTCGCAATGGAGTACCAGAGAAATACGTGAATCTTTTGAGATCGCTGTACGCTCACTCTGCAAGCAGAGTGAGAGTTTATGGACAACTGTCTCGAGCGTTCATCACTTCTAGTGGTGTTCGTCAGGGAGTCCGATTTCCCCCGTCCTGTTCAATTTTGTCATGGACGACATTCTGGAGGGTGCGCTTCGTGAATCCAGTGGGCTTGGTGTTGAGCTTCTTCCTGGCGCTAGATTGACCGACCTGGAGTATGCGGACGACATTGTCTTACTTAGCCCCTCTGCCGAAGACATGCAGACCATGCTGAACAAG